>APFE030418626.1:77085-124935 GCA_000404065.3 Pinus taeda
AAAGGGCAAGAAGCATGCTCAGTGGTGCCGGGTTAGGACAGGAATTCTGGGCAGAGGTGGTGGATACTGCATGTGACTTGGTCAACAGGTCAGCTTCATCAGCATTGGAGGATAAGACTCCACAAGAAGTATGGACTGGTAAGAAACCCTCTCTTTCACATCTGAGGGTATTTGGATGTGATGCATATGTACATGTTCCAAAGGAGAAACGAACCAAGTTGGATAGTAAATCTGAAAAGTGCATCTTTATTGGGTATCAGGATGGTTTAAAGGGTTATAAGCTTTGGAACCCAGTCACGCGGAAGGTTGTGTACAGTCGATATGTGGTGTTCAGAGAGGTGAAAGATTTTATTAAACATGAAGTCCAACCAAAGGAATCTGTGAAGATAGAGTTTGAACTAAAGGAGGAAGAAGCTGACTCTGTAGCAGAGGAGGAATCAGAAGATGAAGAGCCACAAACTTCGGCTATGAGAAGATCAGTTCGAGAAAGAAGGAAGCCAGAAAGGTATAGTCCATATACTTTCTGTTCAAATTTTGTTTTGTTTGTTACTGATGATGATCCCAGAACTGTGAAGGAAGCAGTAGACTCAGAGGATGGAAAACTCTGGAAAGAAGCCATGGTTGATGAAATGGCATCTTTGCACAAAAATGAGGCTTGGGATCTGGTGGAGTTGCCGACTGGAAGGAAACCCATTGGTCAATAAATGGGTGTTCAAGAAGAAGACCAATGCAGAAGGAAATGTGGAGAAATACAACGCTCGATTGGTAGCAAAAGGTTATTCCCAGGTGTCGGGAATTTATTTTGGTGATATTTTTTCTCCTGTTACCAAGGCAGCCGCTATTAGATTATTGTTATCTATTTTTGCTGCTTTGGATTTTGAGGTAGAATAGATGGATGTGAAGACAACATTTCTTCATGGGGATCTGGAAGAGGAGATCTACATGAAGCAGCATGAAGGTTTTGCGGTAAAGGGTAAGAAAGAACTGGTATGCAAGTTAAAGAAGTCTCTGTATGGGTTAAAAAAATCACCAAGGATGTAGTATAAAAAATTTGATACATTTATATGGGGACATGGCTTCACCAGAAGCAAATTAGATCACTGTTTGTATTTTAAATTAATTGGTGACCATGTTATTTATTTGGTCTTGTATGTGGATGATATGTTGCTGGTTGGAAATGACAAAGAAATTATCCAGGATTTGAAGACCCATTTGTCATCCAAATTCGACATGAAAGATCTTAGTGCTGCAAACCATATTTTAGGCATGGAAATTAAAAGAGATCAGACAAAGAGGAAGCTTTGGTTAAACTAGAGGAATTATGTCGAGACAATATTGCAGAGGTTTAATATGTAGAATAGTAAACCGGTGAAGGTTCCTATTCTTGTAGGTGTAAAGTTATTTGCTGAACAATGTCCCAAGACACAAGAAGAGGAAGAGGACATGTTCTATGTTCCATATGCAAGTGCAGTCGGTAGCTTGATGTATGCAATGGTCTGTACTAGACCAGAAATTGCACATGTAGTGGGAGTATTGAGCAGGTTTATGTCAAAACTGTTAGTGTCGGTATCTTCATCCCTCCATCAGAGATCAAATTCTCTTACTGCATTGCATATTAGATGTTCCGCCCAGTCAACTGCATTCCATTAGGAGCATGGATCATCTGACGGTAGTGGCTTCTCCTACATTTTCCCTCATGTCCTTTACCTGCTGGCCCATTTTTACTCATCAAAATCATTTACAGTCACTTTTCGTCTTTAAAGTTTGCAAAGGTCTTTTCTAGGGTTTCATTATCATTAGGTCTAGGGTTTCATTAGGGTTTCATCAAAAAGGGTTTCAAAATATCCAATAACAGTCAGCAGGCACATGAGGAGGTTCCAGTATCAATAAATTTCATAATCAAGTGCTCATAGATGTATTTTTCCTCAAAACTCTGTTTTGAGGAAAAACAAAGTATTTTAGGTTTTATTGTATAAATTCATGTAATTTCATTTCCTTCATAGGTAAATCTGTTCAATGGCAACCCTTGTCACTTTCCCTAGCCTCAATAGTTCCAACCCCCTACAAATCAAACAAAAAACAAGTCATTCAGCTCATCAAAAAGTTCAAATAAAGTCAAAAGCTCAAAAAACAAGGTTAAAAAGTCAAGTCATATTCCAAACATTGTAAAAGTGGGTTTTTATGCATCAAAAATTAAAAGCTCCTTGTATATAATTGTTTTCCTCAAATGAAAAGCCTATTTGCGTTCAAACAACAAAGTGTGAGCAAAGAAAGGCCATGTGTGAACAAACAAGTGACATTGGAGAGAAAACTGTGCAAAATCGGAGGTGCGACGCACACAGCAAGCGCTGCGCACACAACAAGCATGATGCATAGGGCCGTGATTCTCAATGCAAAGTTGTTCTGGCGCGAGGCACACACAGGGCACGGTGCGTTGGGTTTGAGGCATGATGCATAGAGCTGTCAAACCCGTTTCATTCCAAAACTCCCTCAAATCGCCAAAATCACTCAACACTTCCATCGTGCAAGTAAGTTAAGCCCTCTTCATTGCTATTAAAAGAGATTTTCATATAGTTTATGGTGGTTATCTATAGGAAAATCAAACCCTACCTTCTTGCCATTTCCCAAGAAACTGTTGCCTAGGGTTTGCTTTGGTTATTTTGCTGCCAAGTTCATTCTGTCATTCCCTCACCTTTTCACTCCACTCATTTTCTCACCTTATTCCCCCATTCCCTAACTCCCATATTCACAAAAAAAAATCATCTACCGCTATCCCAAATTCCCATTTCCCAAACCCTTACTACAAATCCCCAAACCCTAAAGTGTTGTCCCTATACTTAATATCACTCCCTAATCCCCTGTTTCCCTAACAAAACCCTGTCCCAACAGTCCCAAAATCTCCATACTCTCTCCCTCCACAGTCCCTCATATCCTTTTCCCTTGGTGGCAGAAAATAAAAAAACACCATAAATTCCTAATACTCATCAAGAAAACACACTTACTAGCAGAGATGGAGTCCGATCCTTCATATGATCATGAAGAGGAGACACACAGTGATTCTCCTACAGAGGTACATGCACCCAGGAGGTCTCATAGAGGTGGCAAACATATATGAGAGGAACCCACTACTCTTGCTGAGCTACAGGCCTGCCCTCTCGCCATCACTTGTTTCCAACACCAGTCCTGCTATGAATTTTGTGAGATGGTTGCTAGAGTTCAATTTCACCATGAGTTGGCCCGTTTGTTTGTGCTTCATTTACATGATGGTCAAGCCACTCTAGCTAGTGTAACATTCACTTTAACACCAGAATCTATTCCTCTAGCAACCGGTATTCCTAATATTGGAGAGCAATGGAACAAAAGGCATCAAATAGACAGGCAACATTATGAACCATACATCAAGCCCGATTATTTGAGACAACTTAGGAGAGTTTTTCCTTTTCGGTACCTAAAATATTCTTATGCTCCTTTGATGAAACTGATAATGAAGTATTTCAGCTGTGAGGGCCAGTTTTCCCATTTATATGCCTATCATATCAGGTTGCTGATGCATTTTACCAGGGTGAGGATGGTGAATCTCCCCTACTTCATGTGCTGAAATATCGAGAAGATGACCACTCTAGTACAACACAAGACTCCTTAGCAGCAGTTCAATAATATTTATCAGTTTGCTCTCATTAAAATTGTGGTCATCCATGAGCTTGGTTTGCAAGGCATCACTTGGGAGGACTTCATTTCTCGTGAGTTTTTCACAGCTCCTCAGGGACCTCCAGAGGCTTTGCATGAGACAGGTGAACCTTCATATCAGCATGAGGGTCATGAGACACATACCGCTAGTATGCCAGTGTTTATCACCTATAAGAAGGGCACTAGACTGTTGTTTGCAGCAGCCAAGCGAGTATTATCTCCACCCAAGGTGGAAGGGGTCTCGCTACCTTCACCGGCACAACAGGTTCAAGAGAAAGGCAAGAGGCCATTATAGGATGAGGGACCATCAGGCGAGCAGGAGACTGAGTTCATTCTCATTGAGGGTGATGATACTGATGTGGGCCTGCAAAGCTTAAATCTCAAAGAAGTCATCCAAGAGCAGCAGGTGGACATCAATGCCTTGTCCCTCAACTTCAAAAGGGCTAAGTGGATAATAAAGTACCTAGAGCAAAGAAATAAGTAGCTTGAGGATCAGCAGGCGATTATGGAGTTGCAAAACATTCAGAAAAACCGCCAAGCTGCCAAAAGGAGGAAGGTGAAATTCACATCGCTTGAGTAAGAGATCAATGCCAATCGGGAATCTTGGCTTGAAAGAGTCAATATCCACTTAGAAATTTTTTTGGAGAAGGCCAACAAGGAGAAGACATTGTTGATACATATGGCATATCATTACATGGTGAGAAACAAAGTCTGCAAGGTGAGAATCAAGAGCTTAAAGGCAAAATTGAAGAGGGCATAAGGAGGCAAAAGGAGAATGATAGACTTTAGATATTGGTTGAGGCTTCCTTGGCCCAACACAATGCTTTATGGAGAAGACTCAACCCAAATTTAAAAAAATTTGGGGCACTTCTTGCATTTTGGAATTTTTAGCACAAAAAAAAGAGTTTTCTGCCCTATGCGCTGCGCCATCTGGCACTCGATTTTGATGGGAGCCCCTAAATGAAAAAAAATCAGAATTTTTGGATTTTGAATGGAAAAATATGTTTGCCTACCAATGGCCAAGAAATTTTGACAGGATTTAAGCCCTCAACAAGGTCAAAAACACTCAAAAAATGATCTTACTGCCCTTATTTTGACACACAGGAAGCAGTGTTGGGAGAACTGAATTTTGGAGGGGAAAATAGAGGCAAAATTCAAAAATTCCACTTGGGTTGGAAAGTAGACAGGTGGACCTTTCCAAAAGGCACACTTGGAGTGAATTTGGAAACTGGTAACGCCTTCAAAAGTGGCTCCAAACAGGCACTATGCATAGAGAAATCAGCGCGACGCATAGGGGAAATTTTGCTTAGTTTGACCAAGTATACTCTGTTTTTCGCCTAGCTTTTGACAGTTTCACTTTTTCTCCTTCTTAATGTCAAACTTGTGATGTAATTTCATGTAAATGGATGGATAATGATGTAAATATGTCAAACTTTTACTTATGGAGGTAGATTCATCTATCAAAAAGTTGTTTGAAACTGAATGAATCAGTTCCCTTGTTTCTAGAGGCATGTTGTTCCACTGCCTAATTTCTAGTTCTTAGTTTAGAATTAGTTGGAACAACTCCTAAACATGTGAGCTCGACCCCTAGAGGCTAGTATGAGCTATGGTTTGTCTATATTATGTGGTTTTTCAATCATTAGCATGGTTGGATTTTTGAGAAAGCAAGGAGCTTCATTGTACACTCATATCAACATTTTGGCTAAGGAATTGAGACCAGGGTTTGCAGCACTCTTTGGGATTCATGTGGAATTTTTTTTTGGTACAGTGCTTTCCTCTGTATTTGTGAATTTACTTATGTGTTATGTATGTCATTATCTATCTTATTTATTCTTAACTAAATCAAACAAGAGTGAAGGTAGAATACACTGAAATTGCAGTGCTCTACCTAAGGTTTGCTTTAGTTTTTTTATTTTTTCAGCTATTTGAAGAGGATCCATGGCTTCTCTTTCCCTCTTTAACTCCTCACCTGTCTAATCCCTCCATCTCATTCGATTTGAAGTGCCAAATCAGTTGCCTACCTTGCCCCATTGAGATCTCTGCAAGACTGAGCCTCATTCCCTGCACCCAAGATCTGCCTTTCCATTAGAGCCAACAAAAACATCATTTTATTCAATAAAACTATTTGCACATATACATAGCCTAAGATCAGTAGTTATATCATTCATCTCAAGCCTTTAGTGATCATATTTTTCTGAGATTGATCAGGAGAGAGCCCTCTCCCGACCTGGTAGGGTTAGCTACTAGGTTAAGCGTGGTTTGATGTTGGATTGGATCCCACCTTTCTCATCCTGAGGTAGATTTAGGCACTAAAAAAACCCAGGGAAGGAGAACTGGACGAAAGTGAAGCGTGTTTTGAGGTATTTTCATGGCACTAATGATTATGGTTTGTGCTACCAAGGAAGACTAGGATTGGAGAGAGTGTTGGATATTCATGGCTTTGTTGATGCAGAATGGGCTAGAGATTTGGATCAAAGAAGATATACAAGTGGGTATGTCTTTAACCTATTTGGAGGTGTAGTTAGTTGGATGAGTAAGAAACAATTTGTAGTGACACTATCAACTATAGAGGTAGAATACATGGTAGCCACTCATGCAAGCAAGGAAGCAGTTTGGTTGCAGAGATTGTGTTCAAGTATGGGGTTAGTACAGGGAGCTATAAGGATAGAATGTGACAACCAAAGTGCAATTTTATTTGCGAAGAACCCTGCTTATCATTCAAAGACAAACCACATTGATGTTCAATATCACTTTGTGAGGGATATGATAGAAGACAAATAGGTGTTGCTGGTAAAGGTGGTCACTTTGAAGAATACTACAGATGCATTGACAAAATCTATGAGCTCTGAGAAGTTCTCTTGGTGTAGAGAAACAATGGGCATTGCAAGACTGGATAAATGACTAAGCTCCCTTATGTCCCCCTATGGAAAGAAAACAACAAGTGGGAGAATGTTGGGTTGTGTTATATTCTTTCCATGGCTAGCCCACATAGTTAAGTGAGGGGTTAGAAGAGGGGCGGAGCTCCCCCTTCATTGTGCCGATTGCGTAGCCGCGGGGGGGGGGGTCACAGGGGGTTTGAGGGGTGCAAGTAACCCCACTCTATGGCTTCCGAGGCGGCGCCCCAAATTTTTTTGTTTTTGGACCCTATATTAGGTTGGGCAGACCTACCTATGGTTTTATGCATGATTTTTTGCACATTGTTTTGGATGCGATGGTTTTTGATCCATGGTTTTGGACACGATGGTTTTCGGTCCATGGTATTGGATGCTTTGGCTTGTATAAATATGTATTGTAACATTGAAAGGTACATAATGAAAAATCAATCTAGTAGTCTTGGTTTTGGGATCCAGGGGAAAATCTCTATGTATATGTGTTTTATGTGTTATGCTCTCACATTGTTTATTTTATGTGTTTTGGAATTCGCATGCAGGTAATTTCTATATGGGGTTAAAACCTATAGCACACAGTCCTAAACAAAGTCTTCATTTGTGTTGGTTTAACAACGTCCTTTTCTGGCTTTAGCAATACTTTGTTAACTACTAAAGATTCTCCTCCCTTTGGTACATTTTCTTCTTCTGTCATTGTTGCTGCTTCCTCTTCAGTGTGTGCAACAATTGCATTTCTATGAGGTGTTCCTACATTTTCTGGGCACTCATAAGCTCGGTGTCCCAGCTTGTTACATCCGTAACATCAAACTTCTCTTCCTATGCCTTTGCCTCCTCTTCCTCTGGAAAAACTCCCTCTGCCACTTGTGTCACCTCCTATGGGTATATATTGACTTGAGTTGCTACTAGCTCCAACTCTAGGTGTTGTAGATCTTCCTCTACCACCTTGTCTTCCCCTTCCTCAGAAAGCACCTCTATTTCTGGCAGACTGCTTCCTCATGAGTTTTTCTTCGGCCTTTAGTACCATCTGATAAGCCTCTTCTATTGTTTTAGGAGAAAATACACTTATCTCATCTTGAATGTCCATTCTAAGACCATTCACATATCTGGAAACCTTCTCATCTGTATATTGGATTTGTCCTACTCTTATACTCACTTTGTAGAATTCCTTTGTGTATTCCTTTATTGTCATAGGCCTCTGTCTAAGATTCTTCATTTGTTTAAATAATGTTTGCTGATAGTCACTTGACATAAAATTACTTTTCAGTTTTGCCACCATTTTGTTCCAATTCTTAATTGGGTGCTTGCTAAGTCTTCTTCTTTCTACCTGCACTCCATCCCACCAAAGTGCTACATATCTTTTCAACTTTGTGACAAAACATTTTACCCTCTTTTCATCCTCTATTTCTTCATAATCAAAGAATTTCTCCATGTCATTAATCCAATCTATCAGCTCCTCAGGATTTAATCCTCCTGCATAAATAGAAACCTCAGTTTTGGGTCTAGATGTGGATCTCAACACTGATTGAAAGAATCTCATCTCAGGAGAAAATTCTATAGGTTCCTCCTCTTCTGCAGCTTCAGCTTCAGGATCACTGACATCTCTAGCATCCACATCTCTCCCTGTTTCCATTGCTTCTAATCTAGCTTGCAACTGTTGCATAGCTTCCATCACTTCAACATTTGCAATAGGTCTTCCTCTTCTACCATGTCCTCTTCCAACTCTGAAAGCCATGGTAGATTTCTTTCTCTGACCCTTGAGATCCTAGTTAGTGTCTTTAAGCTACTATGATACCACAAATGGCAGCCGGGGTGCAGGTGTTAATGACAAACGTTCAAAACCAGAAACAATTTCCTCTAACTCAGGCTGAATCTCTTCTTGGATTTCCTACAGAGTATCACTCATCTATCTCTAAAGATATCTATTCCACTAAATTAGTGGAACTTATTAACTTTCCCCCAACAGCAAGAGGCTTATAAGTCTTTAAAACATCGAAAATCGTAATCACCAGTCCTTTAGGGCAAGGTTTACATACTTGTGACTGATGTAATGCGAGATTGATCTAACGGTCATCAGTCTTAGTGATCCACCTATCACTATGACATTGCTCAGAGATTTGCGTGACGTTTATCCGGCCTCATGGACCTGATGAGGTTTATAAGTCCTCAATTTATAACAGTTCGGGTCTGGGTTTTTTCACGTGCTTAATTCTTTTGGACAAAGCCAATAAAGTTTATAGATTGTAATTTAATTGATATCAGGTCAGGTTTTGGAGTTAACATCTTCTCATTTTTAAGCCTGATATCCATCGGATAACAATGGCCATTAGATCCTTCGACTTGCGAGACTTATGTTTAAACCACGAGTTAACACTAGGCTAACCCTCGCTGTTGACTGATCGTAAGGTGTTGAAAATAAAATCAATGGCTAAGAATGAGTGCGGCACTTCAAGCCCGATCAAGGAACTCGTACACTTTCAAACCCCGCAGTTGTTAATACACGCGAAAAGAAATTACATGCAGTCATACAATACTCTAAGTTTCAGGACTTAAACTGGAAATTTAGTAACACACACAGTAATATTACAAAGGGATGCAACACTCCCGGGATTGACCAATATACACCGAAGGACACAAAGATAGATTTCCTGCAACTAAATCTTATATGGAAACAAGCCGAATCAGTCAAAATCCCCTTATTATGATTCATAACTTACATAAGTACTGGTTCAATTAACAACCAGATCCTAAATCAAAGGATCAAACTAACTAATCCTATCTAATTTGCATGATATTCTCCTCAAGAATCTCCACTACATCTAACTTCTTTAATTTATTACATGATAATCTAAATCCTATATTCTAGTCTAAATCCTATCTAGAAAGCTTGTAAATTGACAGCTAAAGGACCTCACTCCTTTGCTTGTAATTTTTTTTTGTATTTTTGGAATAATACGAAGCCTTTTGTCTTTAAGTCTCATGCTCCTGTATCAGGACCACATCCGAAACACTATTACAAACTATGGAGTCATACTCCTCCACCATGGAATCAACCCAAACCGTCTGCTGCATTGTTTCCTTAAAAGAAGATGGCTCTGTCATAACACATTCGCCCATAAGATCCATGTATCCAGTGTACCTCTCAGGTGACCTCCTCTGCCTGTGCTAAGAAGTGGGTGCTCCCACATTCTCCCATGCATCATCCAACAATATATTAGCCTCTCTGGTGTGCTTTCTTCCCTCTTTGGAAGACTCTATCTGAGTGGATGCCTCCACTCTCAGATCATTTGCATGTGGTTGTCCACATCAATTTGAGGCTTTTGAACCTTAGGAGCTAAAAACTCCTCATCCACATGTAGCTCAAGCTCCCTCTCAAGGGAAACTCACATGGCCTTCTCCTCATCGAATCTGACATGCCTGCGAATCGTTGCCATCTTGTTGGTTGAAAAGTACACCTGATAGTTGTGAGGTGTATCAGTGCACCCCACAAATATTCCAAACTCTGCTATTGGCTCAAGCTTCTTCCATGCATCTTTGGTGACATGGAAATATATCGATGACCCAAAAATCTTGAAGTGACCGACATCTGGCCTCTTATTGGAATAAGCCTCCTCTAGTGTATTCATTTCAAGTATCCGATGTGGGCTACGGTTCTGAACATAAACTGTTGTGTTGCATGCCTCAACCCACAAGTGTTGTGGTAGACCTTGATCATGCAACATTTCCCTCACTTCCCTTACTATGCTTATGTTCTTCCTTTCAGCCACCCCATTATGCTGAGGGTTATGGGGTGCCGTCAACTCTCATTTAATCCCTTCCACTGCACATAAGTTCTCAAACTCATTTGATACATAATAATCACCATTATTACTCTGTAGAGATTTAACCTTATTGCTCTAATATTTCTCCACCAATGCTTTAAACTCACAAAACTTTGTGAAAGTTTGATCCTTTTTTCTACATGAAAAATATCCAGCATTTACGAGAATATTCATCAACAAATATAACATAATACTTGTGTTTGGTCATGGATTATGTCGAGAATGGTCCACACACATATGAATGGACTCTGTTTAGAATAGCCTTTGCTCGACTATCTCTATTGTGAAAGGAAGACTTGGTGTATTTTCCCAAAGTACACCCCTTGCATGTATCAACTTGGTCAAGCGCACCTTTGGGAAGACCAGTGGAGATTTGTTGTAATATCTTTAAAGCTCCATGATGCAAGTGGCCCAATCGCATGTGCCACAACTCACCAATGTCTCAGCTCTGCACCCTTTCTACTTTTGTTATGAAAGCAACACACTCCTCTACCTCCAACTTATAGAGATTCTTCACCCGAATCCCTATCTTCTTTACCTGACCTATGGCTATGTGTTGAAGGAATGCCTTTCCTTTTGAGAATATCACATCATAGCCTCTATCCTCAAGCATGGCAATGGATACCAAGTTATTCTTCAACCCAGACACATACATAACATTCTTCAAGGTGAGTGCAGCCCCATGCTCCCTTTAAAAACTAATCGTGCCCAATCTAGTAAGATTATACTTCCCGCCATCACCCATCTCATTAAGCATCTGGACATCTTTCTCCTCTAAGTCACTAAATAACTCTTTGTCGCCAGTCATGTGGAATGAAGATCCACTGTCTAAGTACCATAAAATTCCCATCATTGATGACACCATGCATGGAATGAGGGAAAAGTCCAATTCGAATTGAGAGGCCAAAGCCTCACTTGCTGCTCCTCCTGAGGACTTCTTCTTGGACTTCTTGAGTGGACAATTTGTAGCAAAATGGCTCAGCTCATGACAATAAAAACACTTAACTTTCATCATGTCTTTCTTCTTACCTCCATGATAAGAATCCAATTTGGAATGGGAAGATATCCCTTTCCCCTTCTTTACCTTAATCACTAAGGCACAGTTCTCTTCATCATCAGTCTTTGATGAAGAGCCATCCCCGGTGTTCCTCCTGATCTCCTCCTACATCAAATTTGACCATAGTCGTTCCCAATCTAGCAGCTTCTCCTGACCTTTGAAAGAGTTCGGATAACTATGCCAACTGTTTGGGATTCCTAGAAGAGAAAGACTCACCATATCATCCTCAACAACCATGATTCCAACACTTCCAAGTTCATCACGATGTTGAGTGAACTTGGTCAATTATTTTGGAATAGTCTTGCCTTTCTCCATTTTGATTTTTCAAAGTTTGTCCTTCAATGCCTTTGGTCACTGCTATTCTGATACAAGTTTCTCAATGCTTTCCACATAGCATACAAATTTTCCTTGCCATGGAGACTCGAGAAAATGTGGTCTCGAACTCCCTCAAGGATTATCTGCCTTGCCTTCGCCACACTTCTTCCATTCAGCCAAATTCTATGCATCCTATGCTGTTGGCTTAGGAATTTCTTGATCAACGAAGTACTTCAAGCCATTATACTCTAGCATAGCTTCCATTCTGTCCCCCCAAGATATAAAATTCGAGATGTATTCAAAGGCATACTTGAGCCGCAACCTGTAGAACGCCATCTGCTGATCCTAAAGTATGTATTGTAAATTCGAATTTCACATATAACTCAAAACTTTGAAATATCCTGTAGTATACTATTCTCAAGTCTGATACGATGTATAAAATCTTGTATATTCACAAGCTCATGCAATTCACTAAAGCACAATACAAGAATCTACTTCTACTATCAACTAGCATAAGTGAATAAATCGATGAAAACAATAAGAAAAGAAGAAGATAAATCAATGGCACATAACACAAGATGTATATAGGGAAAGCCACTGCTCAAAATCCCACTATATGTATTGCATATATCAGAAATATGAGTGAAGATACAAAGCTTGTGCTCACTAGAACAATTCCGCACAAGTATGCCCAACTCCCTCAGCTCACAAGCAAGCTCTTGGCCAACACTTATCCAATTCTGCAGCTCTCCAAGCCCTTATTTCCTTGTGAAATTCCTATGGCTAAATAACCCATATTAATGGGAATCCAGTGCATCCAAAACTGTGCAATCCAAACTAGGTTCAATTCCTGATTGCATGCATGATCTATACAACTTAGTAAATCATACAACTGATAGTACACTCTCCCTGCACTCTAGTCTCAACTGGGTCTTTCTTTGAAATGACATGCATGAGTTTTTCATGAGGAAATATTTAGTTAACTGGAGTAGCACTAGTGGATGCATTAGTGCACCAACTGTCTGTTAGTCCTCTATTAGTTCCAAAAACAATCTAGAACTAATTTAACTTAACTTAACTCAATAAACTGAGTGATCTAATTTCCAACTCGATATAAACTCATACTAGACCCCTAAAACTTAGGGAGAACATATACATGACTATCAAAGGACTTCCAACTCAAAATTCCTAAGATAATTAAGTTAATTAAACTTAATTAACTATTTATAAGTTGCTATGAGAATAGAATTCGATTTTAATTCTCAGTTTAATTCAAAGACAAATTAAACTAGAATTTCTTGTTGCCATTTCTCAACAACAACCAAGTGAAAGCATATAATCGAGCAAGCAAAAGGTGATGATGGAATGAGAAAACCAAGCCTCATATGGCAGAAATAGGCTGATAAAAATGGAAATCACAAAGAATAAGATGAAAATGGTTTCATTTTTACACAACCTTGAAACATGGGACACTGTGCTTGAAATTGGTTTCATTTTTACACAAGCTTTAAACTGGGAAAAACTATGCTTGAGAGTAGTTTCATTTTTACACAAGCTTGAAACAAAGGAAAACTATGCTTGAGATTGGTTTTCATGCCTCTAGCATAATAACATAATTCCAAGGACATTCCCCCCAATCTTCATTTCATTCACCTAATTAGAATACTAGTTACTAATAGGTGGATGGAATGAAGGTTCATTTACGAGATCAAGTGAAAGACTCGACTTGACATTTACGAGATCTAATCAAAGACTCGAATTGGAAGGGGACCCATTTCATGTTTTTAACGAGCTTGACATAGTAAAGAACTATGCTTAAAGGACCTTGTTTCATTTTTATTGAGCTCATATTACCTCTTTGAGTGGTTGGTCATGCCCTTCAGGTAGGCAAATTCCCCTGAAACTTTTATGAGGTTGATGGATGATATCTTGTGGCCTTTTAACAACTCATTCATGGTTGTATATCTATATGCCATCCTAATCTTTATCAAGGGTTGAGTAGAGCACTTTAAACATATTTGATAGGTCCTTCAAACCATGCGGTAGCACAAACTATGTGCCAACTTGGAGAAATGCTCCTTTGGGATGAACCGGGTCCAATATAGTAGATACATAATTCATGAACAAGGTGTGCATGTGAATCCATATAAGATCCATGTCATGCAGGATTTGGCCAACCCCAACAACTATCACAGAGCTTCATAGCTTTTTGGGCCTTGCCAATTTTTATCAAAGGTTCATGTTGGGATTTTCTCATATCACTTGGCGTTTGTGTCAAGTTACCAAGGGAGGAGAAAAATAAAATATTTTTTGTCTAAGGAATAAGAGAAGGCCTTTGTTGATCTAAAACATCTCCTTTGCTCTGTGCCAGTACTCACATTTTTGGACTTGCAACAACCTTTTGAAATTGAGACAAATGCTTCTTACTATTCTATGGGTGCAATTCTCACCCAGCAAGGGCACCCAATGGCCTATCACAGATCAATATTGTCTGATACTATTAGGAAATACCCCACCTATGATAATGATAGGTACTCCATGGTTCAAGCTTGCTGATAATGGAAATGTTACATTCTAGGGAAGGAGACGATCATACAAAAATATCACCGACCTCTTTTGTTTATGCAGACACAAGGGAAGTTGCAGAATGATCTATTAGGTCCCTATAATGCTAGTGTATCCCCCTTATTTTTATTATTAGTGTAGCCCCCCCCCATTTTTATTTTTGTGCCCCATAGAAGTCCACTATTTTTATTGTTGTGCCCTTACATTATTATTGTTATGTAGGCTCTGATTGTATTGTGACGCCTTAGACTCCTATATATATCAATGAAGTCTTACCATTTGTATCATCCAATATTTTTTCATTTATGTAATGTAAATGAGGTTCCCACCTCAAAGAGGATAATTTTTAAGTAATGATGTATAATATATATATATATATATATAATTTTATTTATTTTTATTTATTTATTTTTGTGAGCTGGTTGCATAACATTTGGTATTAGAGCTTTGGATTCTAGGGTTTGGCTACTTCAAACAAGTCATCTTAGAATTTTCGCTATAATTTTTTTCTATGAGGATTCAGAATCTGAAATTTAAACCATGTGGAGTAGAAATCATGGTGAACTTTGTAAAAAATTTCAGATCTTGGTCCACTATATTTTTTGAGATAGGGTTCGAAGAAGTTAGGGTTTTTGCAGGATCTAAACTTCAATATCAAACATGTGACCTAGGGAAAATCGACATAAATTTCTTTCTGAGCATCATATTTGAATTTCATAACAAGTGACATAAATTGCAGATACTTTAGTTTTTCATTTATCATTTTTAGGGCCAAAGTTTGAAAAAGTGACTCGTGGAATTGCATACAAGTTTTCTCTATTGAACTAGTCTATAATAAGGTCATTGTGAGAGATTGGGTATAACTCTTTCTTGAAGAATGAAATATTGGTATGAATTATGGGGTTGGAAAGAAGACTCAGAGGGATACCGTGGGACAAAATTTAGGACCTTTGAGATCTGAAATTATAGAGATACAATGATTTCAATATCGAGCTCCTAAAAATCAAGACAAATGTGCGTATTTTTTTAAATATTGCATAAATTTTGTTTGAAAAATCAGTTTGAAGTGATTCAAAGGACATAATGAAGCATATATATCATTATTTGATTCCAAAATGCCTAAAAAAAATGGATACACCTGGTAAGCAACCAAAAATATCTTCTATGATGCATGGATAAGATGAAGAAATGCAGTATGATATATCAAAATTACAATACCAAGTGCAACAAATTTCGCTCTCACAAAAAGTAACAAAAAATGATTTGGAAGCCATGATGAATGTTAAGATAGATAGTATGAAAATGGACATGGGAGTTTAAATTATGGTTTAAAAGAAAACATGGAAGCAATGTTGAATGTCAAGATAGAAGGGTTGAAGGAAAGTTTGGCAAAGTTGTTAGAAGAAAAGCTTCCCAGTGGTGATAAGGTAATGAATGAAAATCATGATGAGGGAAAAAGTAATATGAATTATGATTTTAGAGACACTAATGTTGGGCTTAAGAACCACCACATTCAAAATATCAATATGAGGAAGTTTGATGGCAAGGATCCGGTAACATGGATATTACAGATGGAGCAATATTTTGACATCCATGATGTGCAACACACAAAAGGTACACATTGCAGATTTATATTTAGAACCCAATAAATTTATATGGTAATGATGGATTTTTTCTTGTAAACCACTTGTCACTTGGTCAATTTTATACAGGAAATGATATCATGTTATGAGGATACAAAGAGAAACACCTTCTTTAACCAATTGATAAATCTCAAACAAAAGGGTTCAATGGTGAATCACATTGAGGAATTCCAAAATTTGAATATCAGGGTAACTAATATTCCAAAGGAGCATAATATTGATGTATTCATAGGTACTTTAAGGATAACATCCAACATGAGGTTCACCTTTGGGAACCTTATTCATTGGAGAAGGAATCCAGGGTGGCAAGAAAAGTTGAAAGAAAAATTATGGCAACAAGGACGTCTACCACTCACAACTATAAAGATGGAAGTGTTGCTTTTCGTAGCCTTCCTAAATCGACAAGGTTGACACCACAACAATTGGAGGAAAAAAAGATAAAAAGGTATTTTTTATAGTTATGATAGAAAGTACACTAAAGGTAATAAGAGCGTTGAGAAGAATTTATTCTACATAGATTGTGAAGAGGAGGAATAAAGAGAACAAGATACATCAAAAGAGGAGGATATACACCAAGAGCCAATCCTATAGAAAGAATAAATGAAGCTAACCATATCTTGTAATGCATTGGCAGGAATAACCACTCATCAAACTCTGAAGATAGAAACATATATTAAGAAGACAAAGGTAATAGTGACGATTGATTCAAGTAGCACCCATAATTTTATTCATTGTAAGATAACAAAGGAATTTAATTGCTTCCTATATCCAACATTAAAGTTTCAAGTGATGGGTGCAAATGGAGGAACTACAAATTTCTCTAGAAAGTGCAATAATATAAAGCTAACCATGGGGGAATATGTATTGAATAGTCCAACTCTTTCCATTCCAATGGGTGGTGTTGATGTTGTACTAGGAGTCCAATGGTTACAATCTTTAAGGACAATATCTTTTAATTTTCAATAAATTTCTTTGAAATTTGTTTGGGAAGTAAAGGAAGTTGAATCAAGGGGCATCGTAGGGAAACCAAGAAATATAATCATCTCTAATTGCATGAAAAAGATTCTGAAGAAAGAATAACATGGTGTAATTTCACAATTATGCTCACTATAGGTTCAAACATCAAAATAATCTATTTCCTCTAGATCTCCAAAACGTCTTGAAAAATCATTCCAAGGTATGTGAGACTCCCAAAGGCATCCCACCTATTTGTGATCATGATCATGCTATTCATTTGATTCTTGGAAGTGTTCCTCCAACCATTATGACTTATATATATCCCTATGCCCAAAAGAGTGAAATTGAATGTATGGCTGCAAAAATGCTAGAGGCTAGTATAATTCAACCTAGTCAAAGTTCTTTATCTGCTGCAATAGTATTGGTGCAAAAGAAGGATGGATCATGACATATGTGTTCATATTATAGGGAGATCAACAAGATCACTATTAAATATAAATTTCCCATTCCAATCATTGATGAATTATTGGATGAATTACATGGAGCAATTTACTTCACAAGATGGATCTTCATTAAAGATATCATCAAATTAGAATGAAGACATAATACATTATGAAAATAGCATTAAGAACTCATGAGGGTCATTATGAATTTTTGGTCATGCCTTTTGGCCTTACTAATGCACCTTCCACATTTCAAGGTTTGATGAATTCCATTTCCAAACCCTACTTTAGAAAATTTGTGTTAGTATTTTTTGATGATATACTAATCTACAAAAAGACATGGAAGGATCATGTTTAACATGTTGACAGGGTGCTCAAACTATTGGAGGAGAAAAAATTATATGAAAAAACCTCCAAATGTTTCTTTGGAGTACAAGATGTAGGATATTTGGGTCATATTGTGTCTCATAGGGTCTTAAGGTAGACCAAAAAAATAAATAAATCCATTTAATGGATGGAAAATCCCCATAAACATAAAGCATATTCGACGATTTCTTGGGTTGACTGGGTATTATCGCAAGTTTGTTAAGAATTATGGGAGAAAAGAAGCACCTATAACAACATTACTAAATAAAGATGTATTTTCTTGGACTCCAGAAGCAACTAAGGCCTTTGAACATATTAATGAGGTAATGTGCCAGTCACTCGCCTTAGCTATGCCAAATTTCACAAAAGCCTTTATTGTGGAATGTGATGCCTCAGGAAATGGAATTGGTGTTGTTTTATTGTAATAAGGAAGAGCCATTGCTTTTGAAAGTCATCCAGTCAAAGAAATTTTTTTACACAAACCTATTTATGAGAAGGAAATGTTGGAAATACTACATGCACTAAAGAAATGGTGACCTCACCTATTGGGAAGACACTTCAAGGTTAAAAAAATCATGATAGTATTAAATAATTTTTGGAACAAAGATTATCTTCAAAAGAACAATAAAAAATGGTGACAAAGATGTTGGGTTATGAATTTGAAATCATCTACAAAAAAGGGAAACAAAATGTGGTTGTAGATGCACTCTCAAGAAAGGATGATGATGTGGAAGCATTTCTTTGTGCCATTTCTATTATCCAACTTGATTGGATAACCAAAGCATGGGATGAATGGAAGAATGACGATGAGGTGTGGACACCCATTCAAAAGTTATAACAACATCCCAATACATCTGATACATTTATCTAGAAAAAGGATTCATTATGGTACAAATCTCACTTATATCTTTGTAAGAATTTCCAACTCAAAAAAAGATTCTTTTGGAATTACACACCTCTCCCTTAGGAGAGAACTTAAGATTTTAAAAAACTTACCACAAGGTCAAGAAGGAATTTTTTTGGGATGGCCTTAAATCTGATATTACAAAGTTTGTGGCAAAATGTTTGGTTTGCCAACAAAATAAAGAGAATTAAGACCCCATATCCAAATCAGGAGGTCTCAATGGATTTTATCACAGGTTTACCCAAGTCTTAAGGAAAGAGTGCCATCAAAGTGGTAGTTGATACATTACCAAATATGCACACTTTTGTGCATTATCTCATCCTTTTAAAGCCAATACAATTGCGACTGCATTTATGGAAATAACTCAAAAGCTACATAGAAACCCAAAGATTATTGTAAGTGACATAGATCCCATTTCACTAGAATTTTTTGGACGAAATTATTTTCTTGTCTTGGTACTCAATTAGCTCATAGTTCATCTTATCATCCTCAATATGACGAGAAAAATTAGATAGTGATTAAAGGTTTAGAAGGATATCTTTGTTTCTTTGTATTTGATAAACAAACACAATGGGTCAAGTGCTTACCTCTAGCTAAATGGTGGTATAACACTTCCTTCCATACTGCAGCAAAAATTACCCCATTTATGGCACTTTATGGAAGTCATCCGCTATCTATCACATAATATTTAAGAGAAAATTATTAGGTTCAAGTAGTGGAACATCACATCAAGCATCAACAACAAGTTCTCCAACTCTTAAAGGATAACCTCACTTTAGCACAAAATCGAATGAAACAACAGGAAAATCAACATCGCAGTGAAATAATTTTTGATGCAGGAAACTGGGTATTTTTATAGCTACAACCATACAAACAAATGTCACTCAAGAAAGCTAAGAATGATTATAAATTATCACCCAAGAAATATGGTCCTTACAAGGTGTTGCAAAAGATTTTTACTATGGCATACAAGTTGGAGCTGCTTGCATCTTCCCGAGTACACCCAATTTTCCATGTTTCATGCTTAAAGAAGTTTATTGGTGAAAAGATCCCAGTTCAAACAATGTTTCTAGAACTTGATGAAGAAGGAAAAATCACATTTTATCATGAAGAATTCACGGAAATAAGAACCCGACAGCTACAAAATCAATTAATTTCAAAGTATCTCATTAAGAGGAAGAACTTACCAACTGAAGATTCCACATGGGAGGATGAGAATTTTATACAAAAGCATTTGGAACTACTCAAGCGTTGAGGACAACATATTTTTGAAGGAGAGGGGCATGTTAGTTCCCTATAATACTAGTGTATGCCCCTTATTATTATTGTTAGTGTAGCCCCCTATTTTTATTTTCATGCCCATGTATCCCCCATATTGTTATTGTTGTGCCCCATGGAAGCCCACTATTATTATTGTTATGTAGGCTTTGATTATATTATGAACCCTTAGACTCCTATATATACCAATGAGGTATTATCATTTGTATCATCCAATAATTCTTAATTTATGTAATGTAAAGGAGGTTTCCCCCTCGAAGAGGATAACTTTTAAGTTGTTGATCTATCTTTTCTTCTATTTTGTGAGCTGGTTTCATAACACGATCGCCATTAGAAATGGTCCACATATATGCAAGAATTTCATTTGAACATTAAATACAATAACAGAAGCACCAATAACATTGTATATTTCCTCACTTGGCCTCGAGTTGTGGCACTAACCACTATTCTCAACTCTTGTGGGCACGAGACTTCTAGATGGCCGCAACTATATAAAAATAATCTAGAATTTTCTACCACATACCAAATGATGATGGATGAAAGCAAGTACTAGACTTCCAACTCCAAGATGCATTGTTATGCTACATGGGGCACCTTTTTTTTCCTTCAACCAAGCATGCCAAGCTGATTTGGGAGGCACACTATAGTCCAGTCACAAGACACTTTGGTTTGGAGAAAACCATGGCGGTGCTACAAAAGTATTTTTATTGGACAAAACTTCGACATGATGTTGGAAAATATATCAGATCCCGAATTACTTGTTCCATTGCCAAGCCAATCATTAATAAGTAAGGCCTATACACTCCTTTGCCTACTCATAACCAACCTTGGGAATCCCTATCCATGGACTATATGTTTGGCCTTCCTTCTATCAATCATGGTAATGAATGTGTATTTTTGGTTGTTGATAGATTTTCTAAGATGACTATATTGGTTGCTTGCTAGAAGAGTATCACAGTAGAAGACACTACCAAAATCTTCCTTGAATAACTGTGGGTACATTTTGGGATTCCACAGACCATTATATCAGATCAGGATAATAGGTTTCTGAGCACATTTTGGTCAAGCCTCTAGTCATTTTTGGACACTAAAGTCACCAAGTCCACTGCATTCCATACTCAGACATATGACCAGAAAGAGGTTGTCAACAAGATGATAATGCACATACTACACATGTACAACTCCAAGAATCTAGGAACATGGGATGAGAGTATTCCCTATGTGCAACATAGCTATAATAGAGCTCTCCATTTCTCAATTGGCCATAGCCCCTTTCAAGTGAGTCTGGTATTTCAACCAGTGTGTCCCATTAATGTTGTAATGCCTCTCGTGACTACATGGGAAATGTTTGCACATGTTTAGTTTGAAGCCGATCAATTCACTAGGTTTATTGGACAAATATAGAACATCCACTAGAAGGTCCATGATATATTGGATAAATCCAATTCTAAGTACAAACAACTTCACGATCAACATTGGGTGCCACATAAGTTTCAAGTGGGTGGAAAAGTTTGGTTGCATTTGTAGAAGGAACACCTTACTGAAGCCCATTGAAAGATTCAACCACTCTGATATGGGCCTTACACCATCACCAAGGCTTTGGGTGACAATTTTTTGAGCTAAGTATTCCCCCATTCCTTGGCCTGCACCCAATATTCAATGTGGATTGCCTTTGGCCATACTTTCCACCATTGCTGGACACATAAGACATTGATGAGTAGTTGACACCAATAAATCTGAGTCGAAATTGCATTGAAAATGACATAACTAATAAGATCATGGACACACAGATTAGAAACAACTGCCAACTGAGGATCTAGCTACATCGGGTTGTTAAAGTTGGCTAGCTCTTGCACCAAGGCAAGTGGCTCACTAGGGACCAAATTAAGTAGAAGTTTCCCCATCTCATGGAGGAAACCAATGCAATGGGGACCATTTATTCCTAAGGGGAGAGGACTAATATAGGTTGATATTGGTGGCCACCCAACTATTCCACTTGGACCCCCAACATTGTTTCCTTTTATTTTCCTAATTTCCATCACAGATTCCTATTTCGACAGTTTTCTATTTTTGGCAGTTTTTTAGGTTTGAACTGCTAGAGTTGTTTTGAGGCCCTAAATGGTGTTTTATTGAGAAATAGGAAAAAAAAGGCCCATTTACCTTCCATTTGTAGTCAAAAATCGTTTTCCTTGGATAGATATTTATAACAAGTTATCTTGTGTGCCAAACAAAGATCGTATGCCAAAGTTACGACCCCAGGAAATTGACATTCCAATTAACCCCAACGTGGCCTACAAGCTTTTGGCACTTCATATCCTAGGGTTATGTTTTTGGATGTTTATAGTTTTTAACTATTTATTGATAATAAAAATTTCCTCCAAGCCTAATTGTAACACATTTCATAAGTCATGTAGTCGTCACATCTCTTCTTAGAGATAAGCTACCATTACCAGATCTAGTTTGTTTCTCTTCTACATGTAAACAACTTTTAGTAGTTGATACTTATTAATTAAAGTTTTGTTTCATTGTATCTATGTGTTTTTGTTTAAATGTGTATTTAATTTCATTCATTCATAAAACTAGATCATTAACATACATTTACAAGCATCGAATAGTCATAAAGCCAAGATGAACAACATAAGTATAGTTGAGTGAAGTCGACTAAACTGTTGAATAATCACAGAGTTGAGGAGAGTAGGGGACAAACACAAATATAATAAAATAATGATCTATAATTGATCATTATATCATTTTTCATTTATCTTGATTATTTTAGAGTGGAAAAATAGGAGGAATCAACTCACAGACTTATTTTTATTGGCAAGTCCTAGTTTAGAAAATTAGGGTCTAAATACTTTGGAAGTAGTTAGACGCATCAAATAGAATTTGGTGGGAGTAAAATTTTTTGGTTTGATTTTTTAAATCCATATTTCTATTCTACACATATATTCCTTTCCAAAAATGCAATAATTTTCTCAACTGGAATATGTATGCAAACATTATGTGACCCAAACGTTGAACTTCCTGTTTTGACCACCATGATTTGATAGGCTGCCATGTCAAACCCCATTATTCATGGAAAATGGTATACACACATGATCATGATGAAAAAGAGACTAGAATATTCCATATTATAACTCTAGTTAATAGCTGAAATAATCAAACTTAACCACTATTAGGATATCAAGCTGTGTTATAATAGGGCCATTAGGAGGAAAGGGGTTCCATTCTATTAGAGTGTAATTTATTCCATAGATGAGAAATGTAGCTGAGAATGGATAGAGAGAGAGAAAATGGAGATGGTTTGTATATTGTAGCAGCCCATAGGCCACACGTCTCACTCCTTCGTACTTACATCCATTTCCATTTGGAGAAAGACTGGAGTAACCTCACCTTCCAACTGGGTTTTCTCCCAAAAGGGTTTCCTAAGTCACATCTCATGTTATTGTGGTTTGTGAGTGGTTTTATTTTATTTTTATTTATTTTTTTCATAATTATAATTTCCATGCATACACAATAAAAAATAATTAACAAATCCAAAAGTCTAGGGAGAAATTAACCCTCATAGTGTAAATTCACATTTTCTAATATATTTTAGTAGATATGTTGTGAAAAATTGTCTTGTGGAATATCCATGGTAGTTTACATATCATATTGGTATCACAGTAGGCTTCCTTAGGTATGTTGTAGGGAGTTGTAGGGGATACAGATCAATTAAGTCAAAATTCATAAAACCATAGGCCATGGATAATGAATGTATTGACATCTCTTAAGATCTCATAGTGGAGAGGTTTTCATGACAAAAGCACAAGGTACATATAAACCATAATGTGAGCCTCCTCATGGCAGTCTTAACCAATATCTCAGGCTATTCGGATAACATGGGTGTTATAATGCAAAGGTCATATTAGAGGGGAGAACGAGAGATCACGAAGAACCAAAGAGGGAGTATAACAAAGAACCCAAAAAGTATTAACTCAGTTCGAGTGTTCTGAACCATTCATAGTCCTTGTTCAAGATGGGAGAAAAGGTTAGCATTAACCATATAAAGGTGAGAATGACTCTTTAAAGTTAAATCACTTGCTACGATAGTTATATATTTATTTAGTGTTAATTGTATAAAGGAAGAAGGGAAAAAAATATTTTCTTATTTGAAACTAGAGGGCCATGCCCTAAACTAGTGGGAAATACACATGGAAACCTTGAGGTTAGAGGGATATCCTTCAATGATTAATTAGTAGGATTTAAATTCTCTCATAAAGTCAAAGTTTTACCCTATCAAGTATATATAGGACTAGTGAATTTGGTGGAAGTAGGTAGAGATAGGGGCAATGTGTATAGGAGTATACAATTTTTTTATAAAGGTGTCCATAATGTTGGATATCTCCCCAAAGAACCTAGTCATACTCATCAAGAATTTTGGGGGTATAACCATCTACAATATCAAGTGATGTTGTTCAAATCCACAATGGTGGATGAGGCGTGTGTATAGGCATAATTCCTAGAGAACATAAGCTAGAAGAAAGGTAAATCAAGTTGGTCAAATCAGGAGCACCAAGAAGCTTCCAAGGAGGGAAAGAAGAAGTGGAAAAGGGGAAGACAAAAATATAGAAACCACAAACAAACTAGTGCAAATTTCCTAGAAACCACTATGACCATTGCAACATGGATAGTCATGCTAGGAGAAGTGTTGGAAGTTGCAACCATACCTAAACTCAAAGAACTAAAAGAAAGAAATAAAAATATCATGACCACAAATTCAAGTAAACAGGTGGAAAGAAGCTCAAACATGGATGATAATATTTTATGTACATTAGTGCAGAAGGGGGTGAACCTAAGTAGCCCTCAACAACGTTAAAAGTAGGAAGTGACCAAACCCTTCCATTTAAAGATATAGGTCAAGAAGATGAAAACTGATGCTCTATTCAACTAAGGATCACAGAAAAATCTCATAGTAGTAGATCTAGTCAAGAAAATAGGACTAGAGACTCATGACTATTCTATCCCATGTCCATTGGGATGGGTCAACAAGGAGGTAGAGATAAAGGTAACCGACCAGTGCATAGGAAAATTTCCTAATAGGGGTAACTTTATTGATGAAGTAGAATTAGATGTAGTTCCACTTGATGTATGTGGAGTTGTGTTAGGGAGTCCTATATGCACATGTGAGATTATATCTTCATGTAGAGAGACAACTAGTACAACCTCATCAAGGATGGAAAATCCTTCATCATTAATGCACACAAGGGAAAGTCAAAGATATTGTTCATAAGTTCCAATTGTTGTTTCCTAGATACAATTCATAGCTAAGGAATTAGTGCTTGAGAATCAAAATAATTAATTATTTTCAAATTATAAGTCTAGAAGTTAAATAAATTGGCAATATGTATTTGAACCCCAAAATTCCTTTCTATTAGTCCACACAAGCCAATTTCAAATGTTGTAGACAAAATGGTATTAAAAAAGTGGTAGAAGAAATAAGAGTAAAAATCAATTTCTTGAGCAATTAAGAATTCAAGAAGCTAAAACTTAGGAGGAATCACATTGAACATCTATGAATTTAATGGAATATGAAAATATATTCTTCAAATATATGAAATTATATTGTATGATTTACAAAAAACCACAAGTATGCTTGAAACATATCGAATCTCGCAAAAAAATCCATTAATATTATATTAGTTATATAAATTTACTTTTAGAGATGGTAACTTGTACACTATTTATAACACAAAGATTTGTTTAAATAGAAGATGAATTGGAAAATAATATATATCACATAGGAAGAATACTAACTGCAATTGAATTTGAGAATAGGAACCTTTATTGATCTCTTGAAATTAATCTCTATTTCAATATGCCAAAAATTTCATAACTTCACAACCCATTTCTTGAGTTATTTCACCTTTTATATACAAAATTAAACAACAAATTTTCAATTACCTTTGGTAATTGTAAAAACTAACTCTTAACTAAAATATTAAATAACATTTTACAAAATCATTAACAAAACAAAATTACAGAAGCATAAAACTTTGATGATTCTAATTTGTCATATTAAACAAAGTCCCTAAGAGAAAATTCAAAGCAGGGCTAAAACTACAAATTGTGCTTGGTGATTCCATTAGTTTCTATTGGGTATTATAACCCAAGCATCCTTTTGAAAGCTACATCCAACTCTGTGGAATTATGATGATTAGGCTTTATCAAGAACAAGTTCTTTAGCTTCTGCCAAAGTTGGAATTCCTTATGTAGTCTTTCAAATAATGTTTCCCATTTGAAGAAATCACCTATTCCTATCATTATATTAGCTATGCATTTCTCTTTGTCCAATATTCAATGATATGCCTCCAAAGGAGTTATATTATCATGATGGTCCCATTATGAAGGTAAATCCAATTACACTATCTTGTCAAATTTATTCACAATTTATTAGTGAACATATTAATACTCATTTCATAACCCTGGAATGTTCCTATGCTTGATTCATCAAAGACCTTTTAGTCAACACTTTGTTTGTCTCCATCACCAATTGAGTTCAGTATTCTACACCTAGAGCATTTAATTCCTCCCAATTTCTTGTCTTTAAGAAATTTTACAATCTTGGTTTATTTTTGGGGCATATCAACTAATTATCATCTTATATGTTTGATAACATGTTTGGTCCCATAAATCATGGCCTTTTCATCACCTATCAACCTGATGGAATTCTAGGTTTGGTTGATTTCTTCAACTATCTTATCCCAAATTAGTTGTTTGGTTTCAATAATGACTAATTTTCTTGTTAAATGAGCCTTCAATCTATTTCTTTCAACCAACTACTTATTTTTATCTTCCTCTGCAACTTTCAATAAAATTTATTTCTATTGCATCTCTTGTCTGAAAAACATAGTCTCATCTGAATACACTTCAAAACGTTTACTGTACTTGTCTAATTCAACCTCTAGAAATTTTAAGCTTAGCAATGTATTTTCCAATTCATTTGAAGCATCGTAAGGAAAAATAGGTTGTGTGGTAGAAGAAGAAGGTGCAACACATGCATGGATTTGAACTACCTATGATAGCTTCTAAACTTGTTCCTCAAGCCATTGAACCTTTTGTTTCTCTCTATAATAATAGATAGGAGATACTCCTTTTCTCTCTCCACGAGTTAATTCAGGGGCCTATACATGCTCAATGTTTAGAACTTCCAATATTTTATTTAGTGCCTACATCTCCACCTTTTCTCCTATAAGAGCTTTGACAAATTTTTCATCTTTTGGGTCGACACCTGACTTTATTATCCACCCCTGTAGCTAATTTATTCTCATCTATTTTCCCCTATGAAAACCATTTATTTCTTCAGTTGATTTGTGACCTTTTAAATTATAATATTGGCTTTATCATATATAATGTAGTTGTGGCTAAGTCATTATACAATACCTCTGTTTTTTGTCTATGTAAATTGATTTTATTTGATATCATTAATATCCTTTAAATTCATAGAAATATTGATGGCATGGAAATTTTGGGTTACTTGTATAACCAGTTATTTGGGATCTATATGGGATAGCCTAATTGGTTCTTTTCAAATCCATTACATATCTAGGATAAGATAGTAATTTGTGCCCATATTTGGGTTGATAAGTCCTTTTTAACATCTAAAATTTTATCCTGTATATCTAGAAAACGTGAATGAATTTTTGGCTAACTAAGGTTTTGGCTTGTAAGTTCCTTTTCCTAACTCTGATGCAGAACTCAAAAATTCTAATTGTAAGCTAGGTTCACTTGAAATGGCTTCCCCCACTAGTTGAACTGAAACCTTTGCTGACTACAATGTTGCTTTTTCTTCTTTAGTCCTTTTTGTAGATTGCTTGTCTAATTATTTTTCTGAGTTATCTATTCTACCTCTTTTTGAATCTTTTTCTTTAGCAATAGGAGTATCAATAAATATGTCATTTCATTCCATATCAACCTCTATAACTCGTTGTTCTAAATTTGGTTCCTCCTCAATCCTTGTATCCATGTTTTCCAACATTTCAATGCCTAGTTAGTTGTCATGCTCATATGGAGCTAATTGGAACTTTGATCTTTTGTTGGAGATTATGTGGTGGGAATCATATGCCCACACCTTTCCTTTAGGAAATTTCATGGAGGCTAAAATTAGGTCCACAACCTTGAAAGCTTGTCTAGTATTCAAAATAAAAGGACCCATATCTTGTTTAAGTTTGAAAGTCACCTCCTGCTTCTTTGGTACAAAATTTAAGAGGTCTAAATTTATTCTCTTCCTTATATTCCAATGCAAAAAATTGATTGGAAAGAAAATGGGAAATTGGTATGGAGGTACTTATGAACCATATATCTCAATTTCGGTATATTATTTATATACATACCGACATTTTACTCTTGTGTTAGTGATTAATTGCAGAGTCTATTTAGTCCCTGGAAAGATTCTTGGTGGGACCTTATCAAATATAATTGTAAATGCTATAGACATAAAATGTGTAATATATTCTAAAAATATTTTGTTTCTCTATCTCCTCCTTTAATAGAGGTCCAGTAACCACTGATTGTTGTTCACCATCAACATTTTGAACATGCAATTTTAAATTAGAAAACTTTGTAACCTAGAAATATAACATGAGGTATACGAAAAAGGATGGATACCCAAAATACCTTATATATCTACATTTAAACATTTCAAAGTTGATTGTATAAGAAATATATGTATTAAGATAAAAGTTTGTTTTGGTATTTCTTACAAGAGAAAGAATTTTGAATAATCCTAGAATATTTTCATCAACAAAATTCACATCATCAAGACCTAAGACACGGTAAATGGAAAAAAGGAATCCTTCGATAGAATCAAAGAAAACTTTTAATGGGAAAATGGGGGTCAAATATGGGACTTGAGTACCATCAGGTAACAAGGTCTCTAACATGATTTTCTTATCAGCTTCAAGTAGTTCTCTACACAGTTTCATTACACTGTCATCCATGAACAACTGAGGATTTTGAATAGTTGGTAGATATAACATGCTATGGATATTCTTAGATGAAATTTGGAGGACAACTTGAACTTCCCTAAACACAATAGCTTGATTTCTTGACGTATAGGACATTTTTCACTAAGAAACAAATTCAGGGAAGTCATATGCTTGGGGAATTGTAGCAAATCCTAAACTAGACTCACATATTTGGAAATCACATTTTGAGTGAGCAAGTATACTAAAGGCTTCCTCCCTAACTTGAAATAAATGCAAGTGACAATGGGTGTCATATATATATCCTTCACAATTAATTAAAGGCATACTATCAAAATTAATAGATTCATGGGGCGCAGGGTTTGAATTCTTTGACTTATTGTATAAAAAGACAAAAAGCAGCAAAAGGAAATACCCCAAAGTGCTTCTTTGAAGATTTTGTTAGCTTAGAGTTCAATGTACAAGGCTAGGATTACTGTGAAGATTGGTTGATAGTTAGTTCATAGGCTCCATCATGTTCTCCTTTCTTAATAGAATAATAACATACTTTCCCTCTTCTTTTTTATCTAGGCCTCTTATCTTTCCCTTGGGCATGAATTTCAAAATTCTATAATGATGTCACTGATGATATCATCATGACATCATGCTAACCTGAAATTCCACATCATTCATCCAAATATGCTTCCATGATAGTGTTATACCTCCATTTTTTCATGTGTGTCTCTACCATGTTTGTTTACATGTTCCCTAAGTCATCTGCTTCTTTGTGCACCCACACTATCACACAAAATTACCTTTGGAAACAATGTTGGTCATGTCACCCCCACCATCACCAACCCCCGCCCCAACAATGGTTTTGTACTTTGGGGAAGCGGAGCCCCACAATAGATCTGGTTTATTGATCATAGTTGGGTAGATTGGTTGGAATCCCCACACCCCCCCACCACAACCCCCCCACCACAACCAACCCCCCCCACACACACACACAAAAAAACCACTAATGATCACCAGGGGGGTCCACACCAGATATACACCATTTAGATATAATTCATCCATGGATCAATGATGATCTGACACCTGGCATGAACTATTGATTATATTGATATTTTCCAATGTTCTAAAACCTTAAAAAATTGCATATTTGTTATAATATCACTTCTTGACCACATGCACTTAAATTTTATAACTTTAATATATATATTTTAATTTGCGTCTGTGTGTATAAATAGAAAATCCTTCTACTAAACCATCAACTCCAACTGGGGATAGTGTCTACCTGCGAGACGCTAAGAGCTATAGACTAGTGCCTTTACCTTGGACTGCAGAGTCTCTAGAGTAACATCTCAATTTTATTAGTTGCTGAAAACTTTAGCACTAAATAAAATGTTTTAAATACTACCCATTGACAAGAATATCTAGATATTCAACTTCCAAATTTTGCAGAATAAATTGTTTATTCCCTTTAGCATATGTAGTCTTAAAGGGCCCAAAATACATATGATCAATTTTACCATGCTTTCCTTTATCCTCTCTCCTACTGTCACACCTTAGAACTAAATCACTAGTGTTAAAATCCCTATCTTTTTATCTTGTATAAAAAATATGCTTCATCTTTTCTTGATACTTTTGCAACTTTTATTGTACTTGCTCTTTATCCTCTTGAAATTCCACCAATTGATTTATCCTCTCGGTCATTTCATTGGGATCTCATATGAATATTGTAAAAAATTGGCAATAGGTAGTGCTAGTTGACTGGGTTATACAACACTTGTCCCATATACTAACTCAATAGGTGACTTCCTAGTATGCCTTTTGGTGGAAACTATGTTTTCCCATAATGCATATTTTAACTAAAAATCCATTTTCTTTTTGTTTTTAGATAGTAATTCTTGACAATTCTCATAAGGCTTTTGTTGGAGGACTCCATAAGGCCATTTCCCCAAGGATGGTATGTTATAGAGTGACTCAATATAATATTATATTTATGGAAAAAACTGATCATATTCATGTTCTTAAAGGTTTGTGCATTAGCTGTGATAATTTTCCTAAGACAACCAAATATTAACAATATATTATCTTCTAAAAACCATATAACAAAAACATTTGTTGTTGTTCTAGTTGGGATGGCCTCAACCCACTTTGTAAGGTAGTCAATAGTTCCCAATATCCACCTATGCTCTCCATTGGAGAGAAAATGGATTTCCCCTATGAATTTTAAGCCCCACTACGTAAATGGTTCTTCTATCAGGACAAGAATAAGAAGAAGAGAGGGAAATTTTTTCTTACCTACAAACATTTGGCATTGAAGACAAGCTATGAATTTGGTATTGAAATTAGTTAATAATCTGGGCCAATAGAATCTGGATCTCAAAATTTTGTATGCAGTAGCTCTCCATGCATGATGGCCCCCACAAACTCCCTTGTTGAACTCATCAATTATACCTTTCGTTTCCTTCTCTATAAAAAAAAATAGTAAAACTCCTAGTGAATCCTTCTAATATAAATTTTCATTCATAATAAAGTACTTCACAGCTTGCAACTTCAAAGATCTCATCTTTGATTTATCTAAATTAGGGGGAATTCAATATTTTGTAGATAAAAAGTTATATCTTTGTACCATATTTAAGATAAGAGCTTATCTTTTACCTTCGAGAAAGTATCTTGAATTAACTCTTCATTAGATGAATATGGCAATTCTTCATTATTAAATTCTCCATCTGGTAAAATAAAATGTATACCCATTACTTTACAATTAGATTCTACTAATATTTTAGCTATTCCTTGGCCTTTAACCAATTTGGTGTGTTTTATTTCCAAATGAAATTATTTAATTTTAGCAATCCATCTACCCCTCTTAGCATCATTGTTTGACTAGGTTAGGATTCTCTTGGCATAGCTATTAGGAACATATGCAATAATTTGAGAATGCCGCACATAGATTCTGAAAGTCCTCACAATTTTCACCGGAGCATATGTTTATTTCTCCAAACTATCATACTTTAATTCAACATCCCTTGAGACTTTGCATTGACGATGTTGTATGCCTCCAATAGTAAGGGGGTCTCCCTGATATGAACTACCAATTAGACCTCACACCATTTGGAGTAGGAGCCTCAATCGAAAAGTATGGTCGATTGCTATTTTCTAAAATATTTTCCTTGGATGTAATAAATGACAAAAGAGAAACACATATACTTTCGAGATAAACAAGTATGTTAGCCTTGTGATGAATTCAATTGTAAAGCGTATAATGGTTCTTTCACAGGAAAAAAAAAAAGAGTAACAGTACTATAAATTTCTTCATGCTATTCACTGATTGGACCTAGGATTGACTGTAGGTATGAGAAGGAGGTTTAGGGATTATCCAGTTTGTAGTTCCAGAGGGTGGTGATGGAGGTTTAGTAGCTATGACTGCACAATGCATGGTGGCTAAGGTTATGGGAGAAAAGACTGTGAAGTTAAGAGAGAGAGTGACACAACAAGGAAATCTTTCTCACTATAATTGTGCAATGCACAGTTCAAGGGAGACTAAGCCACATGATTATTCAGTTGTATAGGTCAAGGAGATAGTGAGGACAAACTACAAACTAAGATTGTGTAGTGCACAATGGAAGATTGTATGGGAGAAAGAATTACACGGTTCTGAAGGACAAGAGGAAAAAAGATAGCACTGTGACTACATAATGCGTAGTACTTAGAGCCAGTGACTACTTAGTGTGTAGTTCCAAGATGGAAGGGTGGACGACTGGGGCCTAAGACTATGCAATCCACTGTTCAGGGAGGCAGGTTGATGAGTGGCTAGTTGGGCAATAGTCTCTTTGGAAATTGACTAAGTGTGGGATCAATAAGGTGAGAGGTGAAACCAGAAGATGACTTGAACATGATCACACACTCATAACAATCAACCACACACAATGAAACACTTAAACGCCAAAATAAACATGTACCCATTGAAACAACAGCTAAATGACACTTACCTCCAAGTGTGACACTTAAGATACATTTTGCAACAAAAGTGACAATGACAACAAAAAAATGTACAGGACTTTGGGAAGGAGCCTAATACATGTCTCCATGATAAATAGGACCCATCATTACTAGAGTTTCCTCTTAAAGGTGCACTATAACTCTCTTTCACAAGGTGTGACTCTTCTCTAACTAAAAGATGACACTTGGATTTTCTTCACAAAGGGACTTGGAAACTTAGAGAATAAGCATGGAATGTATTTTATTACTAGAAATGATAACTCACATGGTTAAAGGAGGCTTCAAATTTTTAATGTAGGAAAAAACTTGGGGGTTGTTGTAGTAGCAACAACACTTGACGACACACTAGTAGAACTCCAACTTCTATTTTTTGGTCTAGCTTTATGCATAGGCTCTATTCTTTCAAGAAGTATTGATTCATCTTGTGGATTACTTTGGATTCATAAATTAATCCATTTATATATGTAGTCTCATTTTTTCCCTTTATTGGCTAAAAACATTAACAAAGCTTATCGTATCACAATTGTTTCAATATACGAAAAGGGTAGTATGTAATCGCGAGTTTAAGATGATCAAAGTCCTAGCTTTCATCTTTAGTATTTCTCCGCTACTAGCAAGCATGTTCAGTACCCTAATAGAGTCACTATAGGAACACAAGAATTTATTCGTTGCCAGCAAGTCTGTTCAATGCCCTGGCGAAGTTGCTTGTTTCACCTCTTTGCATAGGAAGCCTTTCTCTTCTTTCACCCTTTATTTTAATTTAATATGCTCAATGACATTTTATCAGCATTTGTATCGCCAACATGGATGAGGGATCCTAACTTATTGATAGAAAGAGAGAATGTTCCTTCAAAGACAATTATATATACCTCTGAAATTGATATAATTGCTATTGATTTTCCCTTTCCCTGATCTACTTGATTGCATCAGCATGCAAAACACCAAACAATTACAATACTGAGTCAAGGAAGGAAGATCCTAGAAAAGACGTGGGTGTCATGGTTTTGTCTAAAGCTTTCCATTCGAATGGATTGTATTTTCCATTGAGACATCATTGACCTAAAGATATGAGACCAAGAGAAAGAAGAATGGATGAAATTTAGCCAAGTGTTGTTGTATGTCACAAATCCATTTTAAAATTTTTCCATATAGTATGGAACCATACGAAACACTTTCACACAAGGTTTTATTCATAGAAACGAAACATTAGGAGAATTTTGAGGTATAAAATGGGCCTCCTAAGAAAAATGTAGAACAAAAATAAACTTTATTAGAACTAATAGGATTGAAGATGATGATGTCAACCATGGGGGATGATTCACCATTTTTGGAGTAAAAAGTAAAAATATTAAAAAATAATAAAGTAAAACTATTTTTTCAATTCGTATTTTCAACTTATCTCCCTAAGGTTTTACTCAAATTTCGAGCTAGAGTACTCTTCGGATGGAAAATTTAATTCCTCATCCAAGGAGTACCAATTTTGCATACTTTTGATGGACCCTGCTACATGAAAAATGAGAAATACATGAAAAAACATGATTGCAATAACATTTTTCACGTAGTTCTCATTTTTCATGTAGCAGAGTCCATTGTAAGTATGCAACATGGGTACTCCTTGGATGAGGAATCAAATTCTGCATCCAACGAGTGTTGCCGCTCAATATTTGAGTAAAGGCATAGGGATATAAGTTGAAAAAACAAATTTTTCATTTTTTTCTCTAAAATTTGATGATGTAATCTAATATTATTTTATTATTTCAACTATGAGTTTATAATTTCCTTAGGAGGCCCATTTTAGACCTCAAAGCTCCCCTAACGAAAAGAAATATGACGAAAAGGACATAACAAGACATGAATAAACAAACAAAAGGAAAATGAAAGCAATATGTACATATGGTAGGGACATAGACCTAGGCTACTATTGAAAATATCATTTGAGATCTTGTCCACTGACAAAAAGAGAGTTCATATTCCCATCTAAGGTTTGAAGATGATAAGTATGGTGGCCAAGCTTGTCATGCACAACATAAGGTTTGATCCCCAGGGATTGGAATTTATTGTGTTTACCTTTCTCTTCGTGGGCCTTATCCCACTTCAATACTAGGTCTCCCACACTGAACTCCTTATTCCCTACAAACTTATTGTCAAACCAACACTTGATACAACTCTGATGGATGGCAATTTTTTTTTTACTGCCTTTCTTCCTCTAACTTCAATAAGGCGTCTATCCTAATATAAACCACAAGATATGGTTTACCTAGAGATTCTTAGGAAAGTTGAAGGGTCAGGAGGTACATGTTTGAAGGAAGGATATCTTATTTTCCATATAAGATAGAGTAAGGGGAAGTCTTTAGATAGGGTTTGGATGTGGCACGGTCAGCCCATAAAGGCATTCACCAAAGAATTATGCCAGTTCCTTTGCTCAAAGTAAATGTTTTTCTTGATGATACAGTGTAAATCATTGTTGGTAGATTCAACTAAATCATTTCCCTGAGGGTAATAGTTAGATGAGTGCTTTAAAACAATACCATTTTCTAATGAAAAATCATAAAGTTTTAGTGATGAAAAATAAGTTGCATTATAAAAAACAAGTGACATAGGAATGCAAACCCGATGATGATATTTTGCTTGAGGAAGTTGATGACTTCCTGCTCGTTCACTTATTTTAGAGGAACTACTTCGGTCCACTGAGTAAAATAGTTTGTGGCGGTTGAGATATATCGGTGTTTCTTTGATGAATGTGGAAATATAACACCAATAACATCTAATCCCCATTGTTGAAAAGGTTCCTCAACAACAATGAGTTGTAATGGGGTGACTGAATTTCTATCGTGGCTAGTACATCTTTGGCAGAATGGACACTTATGGGCATAATCGTGTGCATCCTTGCATAACGTGGGCCAATAATAACCATCATGCATGACTTTATGGATAACAATATCACCCGTGTAGTGTCCACCAATTGGCCCATCACGGTGATCTTTCAACACCCTTCCTGAATCCTATGCTTCCATACATCTAAGTAGGACACCATTGTGATGCTTTTGAAAAATCACACCATTTACAAGCATATATGATAAATATTTAAGTCGAATAGCCCTCTTTTGTTTAGCTGATAAATGCAAGGGCAAGGTTCCATGCTCTAGATACTATTGCACATCCTTGTAGCAAGACATGGATACATTGGTGGGGGTAGCTTGCTTGATATTGTACATCTCAATTTCCTGTTCCCATCCAAAAGACTCCTATTCTAGTTCATTAATCACTTCTACTGCAAGATGACATGGACCATGGAATTTTATCGTATGAACTAACTTAAATTCAAGATCATACTCTTGAAGGTTTTTCATCTAGTTCGTCCTCCTCTCACCTAACTCTTATTGAACAAAAAACGATCTAATCATTGGGTGAGGCACAAAGATAATAACACGACTCTTCAAAAGGTAAGGCTTGAAGTGCTTCACCGCCTTGTATACTACATAGGTTTTCTTATCAATGGTGGTGTAGTTTAATCTAGATCCATGTAAGCTGATGCTCATGAATGATATCTGATGCTCATTTCCTTGATTATCCTTTTGACTAAGAATGACCGCAAGAGAAGTGTCAGAACCAAAAATATATAACAATATTTTTTTACCAAAATATGGACTATACATTGTTGGGGCTTCAATAATTTCTTGCTTAATACAGGCAAAGGCATCTTTCTCCCTTCTATCCCACTTGAAACTTAATCCTTCTTAATCATCTCTTGTAATGGTATAACTATTTGTGCATAATCTGAGATGAGCTTATTGAGAAAGTCGATTTTGCCTAGGAAGGATTGCATATATTTTTTGTTCACGAGAGAGGGGATCCGAGTTAACCCGTTTCGGGTCCACTTTGATCCTACTCTTTGCTATAATGTGGTCCAAGAGATTACCCTCGGATACTCCGAAGATGATCTTATTTGGATTTAAAGATATGTTGTATTTTTTACATCACTTGAAAATTTGCGTCAGATGACAAAAGTGGTCAAATCTTTTCTTTTAAAATATTGTAACACGATCCAAGTACACCACTACACTTTGTCCAATTAATCTGCAAAACTCGATGTCCATAGCTCATTGAAAGGTAGCACCTGCATTGATGAATCAAAAAGGCATATTCTTAAATGCAAATGTACCCCACTTTGTCTAGAATGTGGTTTTGTGTTTGTCGAGTTCCGCTACTAGAACTTGGTTGTATCTAGAAAATCCGTCTAGTAACGAGGACATTTTTGACCCATATTTTTTTGAAGTATGTGCTCCATAGACAACACATGATAGTTGTCCTTATCAAAACCCTGGTTCAAATTGTAGAAATCAACACATAGGTGTATCTATCTGTACTTCTTCCTTATGGGAACCAAATTAGAGACCCATGTAGAATAATGAACTTTGAATATGATCTAAGCATCCAACAATTTTCTTAATTGTTTTGAATGAGGGGTTCAAGCATAAGATACAATTTTCTTAACTTCTGCTGAAAATTCTTTACCCCTTCTTTAATAGGTATTACATGTTGGATAATTTGTGTATCATAAGTTTTCAAGTAATTTTACATCCATGCGAACACATATTGATACTGCTTGAAAATATGGATAAAATCTTATCTCTCTTGAGGTGTACAACATGTACCGATATTCACATACTTCGACTCTTCTTTGGAACCCAAATTTACTTGTTTGCGAGACAATGTGGAACTATGATTCTTTGCATTAGTTGGTCCCTTGAAACGATTCTGCAGGTCACATAGCTTTTCCAAAGATACCACACCCTTGGGCATGGGATTTCCTTTATTTACTTGAGCTGATTCCTGCAAGGCTCTCTTGTGCTCATCTTCATCAATTGTTGCATCCTTGAACACATCATCATTTTCCTTGAAGTCTAGTATCTCTTGGTCATCATTGAAAACACGAAAATTAGTAACATTATTGAAAACAAATGGATTGTAAATAATCTCAACTAAAAATCCATCTCTCAAAGATGACAACCTAGAGGTAACATTCGATAATGTATTTGCAGTTGCATTATGAATTCGAGGAACACAATTAATATTAAAAGCTTGGAAATATGAAATGAGTCACCATACCTCTTCTTGGTAATTTTTAAGATTAGGCGACACACAATGAATTGCATTTTGTACCTATCGTGTAACAATTTTTGGGTCACTTATTACCTTGAGCGCTTCCACTTTGAGGTCAATGACTTTCTTCAAACCCAAAAATGAGTACTTCATATTTGGAAATGTTGTTTGTGCACTCAAATTCCAAGTAGCATGAGATCATATGTTTGTTATTTCACAAGTATATCAAAATAAAACCAACTCCAGAACCCTCCTCTATCTTCAAACCATCGAATTACAAAGTCCAAATGTTAGCAGCAATGGGGTGAGTACTTACACTAGTATAGTTGGATTGCAAGGAAGGAGTTCCAACTGTGTATCTAGTGGCATAGGGGAAGGCTGCATAAGATAACATCTGTGGTCAACCTATAGAAAACAATTTCCAAATATCATCTGCACATAACTGATAAGCTCATTAGGCACTTCAAGTACCATGACAATATGTTTCATGAAAGGTTCAATATCGACTCAGATTTGAATTTTTATTTCCCTTATATAGAAGCCACGAGTAACAACCAATCTATAGGAAAGTATCCCTAAAACTTTCTAGATCACTCTCTACTCAAAAGTAAGCCATAAGCTTCTAGAATGTCCACAATAATAATATATCTACATTGGTGAAATCTATGGTCTGATGATAAACAAATTATAACATTATTAAGATCACCAATTTCTTTTACTAAATATATATCTAATTGAATGATTCTTACATCATTCTTTTCCCATTTAGCATTAATTTTGTTTGAAATGAATAGAGGCATGACATTTGTAGATGAACAATAATCAACTAGGAAATTATGGACACTATGGTTAAATATTTCAAAATTTAAAATGAAATGGGGGCAAGTGGACCTAGAATTTCCATTAGTTGCATTAACGACCAATTAGATAATTGTTGGAATCTTACCAGATGAAGATTGAGAAGCAAAAACCATTATACCTGACAGAGGTTGAGATGCAATTTCTTGAATGATCAATTCACGTTGTCTTTCTATCTTGGATAGTTCGTATATGGAAATATTTATACGAGCCTTCTTCATATATTTAATAATGTTGTAATAAATGTCTTCATCTTGAGCAGGGTGTGCTAAAGTGGTAGGTGGTGTGACTTTGTTTGATACCTTAGGGGTGGTGGACTTATTATTATTATTTCTGGAAGCACTCTTTTATTATTTCACCATCACCTTGCCATACTTCAAGCCTAAGGAAGTAATGCATTAGGCCCATGTCTTTCATCTCAAATTCCCTTGCAAGATCTTCTTTGCAAGTGCATATCAATTACTCATTACCTATCAATATTAAACCATCGACATATAGAACAAGAATAAGAAACTTACCATCTACCTCAATGTGATAGAGGTTTGCATTTGGTTCACTATTGGTGAAGCCAAATCCACTGAGATAACTGTAGATCTAAGTGTGCCATGCTCGAGATGCCTGATTGAGACCATAAAATTCTCTCCTGAGTCTGCGCACATGGGACTCCCAATTTTTATGTCTCAAATCCTTTTGGATGCTCTATGTAAATTTCCTCCTCAACAAAACCATTGAGAAATGTGGTCTTCACATCCATCTAGTGGATTTTCCACCCCATCTACACAACCAATGTTAGAATGGTTTTGATTGAGGAATATCTTGCAACTTGTGCAAAATTTTCCTCATAGTACACTCCCTCTACCTGAGATATTCCTTTGGCCACAATTTTTTACTTGTACTTCTCAATGCTCCCATCCGCTACATGCTTCACGTTGTAGACCGATATGGAAGAAACCACTGATTTCCCTTCTGGTCTCGGTACCACCTGCCATACACTTTTCTTCATGATGGATTCATATTCTTCCACCATGGCATCAACCCAAACAGGTTGAGAAACTACTTCCTCAAATGAAGAAGGCTTTGTCTCAATGAGATCTATCATGAGATCCATGTAACCAGTGTACCTACCAGGTGACCTCCTATGCCTACACTATGATGCAAGGGCTCCCACATTCTCCCTAGAATCCTACACCAATCTACTAGCTTCCTTGGTTCTCTTTATCCCTTCTCTGGAAGATTCTATTTGAGTGGGTGCCTCCACTCTCTTTCTTGTCTGCTCCTCAGCATGTGGCTACTCCACAACCTCCTGAAGCTCATCCTGAGGCTCCTCCTTTAGAGATAGAATCTCTTGATTTGGTGGGATACTCAGCTCTCATTCCAGAGAGCATCTCATAGCCTTTTCCTCATCCAACTTAAAATCTCTCCTCACAATTGTCATTCTCAATGAAGGAAAATACACCCGATAATTGTGTAGAGTTTCATTATATCCTACAAATATCCAACTTTGTTGTAGGGTCAAGTTTCTTCCTTGAATCCTTAGAGAAATGAAAATAAATTGAAGCTCCAAAAATCTTGAAATGAGACACATCAGGCTTTCTCCCAGATAAAGCTTCCTCCGGTGTGACCATACCAAGCTTTCTATGAGGACTCTGGTTCTACAACTAGAAAATGGTGTTGCATGCTTCTACCCATAGATGTAATGGTAGCCCATGATTATGCAACATGGCACTTATTTCTCCCACTATCCTCCTATTCTTCCTCTCATCTATCCCATTTTGTTGCGGGTTATGGGTTGTTGTCAACTCTCTTTTAATACCTTCTTTGGCACATAAATCCTTGAATGCATTCGAAACAAATTCACCTCCATTGTTTCTCCTGAGACCCTTCACCTTCTTCCCAATCTCCTTCTCAACCAATGCTTTGAATTCAATTTTTTTATTATAAAAATTCATCCTTATTTCACATGAAGAAGATCCATCATTTTCTAGAGAAATCATCAATACAAATAACATAGTACTTATGTTTTTCAGTGGAGGCTGTAGAAAAGGGTCCATAAACATCAGAGTGGAATCACTCCAGGATTGCATCTGCTCTGCTATCTCGGTCATGGAAAGTGCATTTGACATATTTCCCTAATGTGCAACCCTTGTAAACATGTTGCTGGTAAAGGGATCCTCTAGGGAGATCGATGGTGATTTTCTACATGATTTTTAAGGCACCATGCTGTCAATGATCTAGTATCTTGTGCCATCTCGACTCTACACCTTTTCAGCCTTACTGCTCAATGCAATTCAATATCCCACCTCAAGTTTGTATAGGTTCTTCACTCGAACTTTGATCTGCTTCACTTGCTCAGTAGCTATGTGTCTTAGAAAGACTTTCCATTTATTGAAAATAACATCATAACCTCTATCCTCCAATACTGCTACAAAGATCAGGTTCTTCTTCATCCCAGGTACATACATAACATCTTTGAGGTGTAGAGGAGATGCTTTTTCCCTCTCAAAGATGACAATACCAATTCCTATAGCATTGTACATGTAGTAGCTCCCAGAGACAACCTTGGATTGCTTACAAGACCAGTGCCTAAGCACATCTATATTTTGAGTTCCTCAAATGATTCTCAATAAAATGGAGACCTCACATATATTATATATGTATATATAAGATAGAATGGGTTGGTTCATTCATCTAAAGGAGTAAGACATGTATTTCTGGTATTTCTTCACATGTACAAACCACAGAAAAATATGCATAAAACAATGGAGGCTGAGTAGTTCAAGGAGTTACAGTTTAATAAGCTTTTGTAGAGAAAATGAGAGAGGATAAGGAGAAAGAGCAACTCATCACATAGAGCTTAAAACTTCAATAATTCTACACTTAACACATAGAGCTTGAGGCATTAAGAATTCCTATACTTGTTTGAGTTACAAGTAGATATAATGGACAAAGAAGAGGTTGAGTGCTATGATTCATGGAGCACAACTTTCAAAGATATAATTTAAATGACCCATACAGGCACATGAATTAAAAAAGTCGATATAAATGAATCTGTGATGAAGTTACAGGAACATGCATTAACATATCAATACAAATGAATCTGTGAGGAAGTTTTAAATATTTCTAGAAGCTATGATTGAATGAATTTAGAGAAGAAACATGAACATAAATGGGTTGTAACAGAGGGATAACATACTCTAATACTTGAAGAGGGAATCACCACCATTTCCTTGATATTCTGAAAGATTTGTATTATAAAGCCATACAGTCTGAAAATAACATGTAGTGTTTTCTTTAGAATTTCCTGAACCTTTGTTAAGTGTTACTTCCTCTTATTTATTTGGAGGGGAGGAGCATTGAACATTCATTACATCAAAAATCTTTGGCCGAGTCTCAGCTGTCAGGATGGCTAGCTGTCTCGGCCAGGGATGGCTCTATGGTCCAAAAACATTAATCGCCTCTTTAAAGGGAGGCACCTTACAAGATAAAAAATCATTCAATCACATAAGAATGCCAACAAAATATCTTTGCGCCCATCTTGTGCTCACTTCTGCTTCAGGTTGTAATTTTCTCATAGTATGGCCTCTTGTGCTGCTCAACTAACTCCCATCACTTTTGCCTTTACTGCTTGAACCATTCATCTTTTAAAGCTAGAAGTGTTCGCTATCTTTTTCAAGTTGTAGTACTGGAGTAGAGGGCCCCTGGGAGGTACTTCACATTCCATCTGTATGGGGACACCATGCCAATTAATAAAGTCTCCCAAGCAACCAAATCCCTATTTACTTCTCTCAGCGTTGACCCTAGTACCGTGTCATAATGGGCCTTTGTAGATCAGCCCATGCCGGGTTTGAATGCACCACTAAAGGCCCAAATTATCGACGACTTTTATGATATCAACGTTTAGTAACACTCTGACCCTATGTTTTTGTGTTCCCCTTTTTACCTATGAATGTCGATATGCGATATCGTCACTCTGCATTGTGAACCACTAATACACTATGTGTCATGGGCCTTCAATCGCCGATTGCGATTTGCGCTACCTTCGACCCACCAATAGTCGATCTATGATATTGACGATCGGTTGATCACAAATATCTGTGTCCTCACCACTACTGCTACTAGGAAACTATGATTCAAGATTGCCATGAGTCTCCCTTGTTCTTTTCTCTTTGTTTTCTAGCTTTTAAAGGGCAACTGCAGTTTGCTCTAACTTTTGATCCAGAAGTCTGTTTTTAGACTTCTACCCACCGTTGGAAAGCTTATTTTGATCAATATGAAATGGAGAGGATCCAATTTGGCTTTGAGCACTTCTGTTTCCTAGAATATGGCCTCAAAATTCACTGCTGTTTGGCAACTTTGATCAACAGAAAACTCATATGCAGTGAGTGGCAACATTGGCTCCAATTGTGGGCAATGCCTTACTGGCAAGGTACTGAAAACCTAAAGACCAGTAGCCTTCATTCTATTGGGCATGGAGTAATTTATAAACAAACAATAATTATGTAAAAGTGGACTTTTCAACATAAACAAGAAATTTCACATAACAATTACAATACACACACTAGTATTTACAATGAGTGCAAGACAGGTACCTCTAGTTTTGGAAATAAAATTTGAGGAACTGACCATTTATTGGAAGTTCTAGAGATTCTCCATCAATAGTTTCAAGCATGTAAGTGTTATTTCCTCTTTCTTCTGCAATATTGAAAGGGTCGAACTATAGCAGATCAAATTTTCCATGTTTTCCTTTGTCTTCTCGTCAAATGTCCCAGTGGAGAGCTAAATCTCCTGGTTGAAGAGGTCGATCCTTGACCTTCTTGTCAAACAACGATTTCATATTTTGTTGGTAATTTGAAAATTTGGCTCCCACTTATTCTCTGTTCTCATGGAGCTCGACCACCTGATTTATCCTTCATGTTAAGGCACTTGGCTTTCCTCTACTTCTTGTAGTAACCTTGCCATTAGCATCACTAATTGGATCGAGAAGACTACATCCTTACCATACACTAGCTCAAAAGGTGTTTTCCCCGTGGATCATTTAAGAGTTACCCGATTAGACCATAAGGCAAACATCAGTTGGGATTCCCTGTTCCTTTGATTTTCAGCGATGGTCTTTTTCAGCACCCTCACCACAGTTTTGTTGGAGGACTCAACCAAGCCATTACATTGAGGATAATAGTGAGTGGAGTGCTCGATAATGATACTAAACTTATGGTAGAAGCTGGTGAAATTGGAATATTTGAAGACATGAGCATTATCAGTGATAATTTTTAAGGGACAACCAAAGAGAGATCATATGTTCACCTCCATAAATTTGATTACCATTGGTTTTGTCGCTGGGATGGCCTCTACCCACTTGGTGAAATAATTCGTGGCCATCAATATCCACTTGCATTTCCCACTGGATGGTGGGTTTATTTTCCCTATGAAATTTAGTCCCCATTATCTGAAAGGTTCTTCTACATGTACTGGAATCAAAGGGAGAGGAGAAGTATTTTTCCTCTCAACAAACACTTGGCACTTTTGACGCGACCTTACCTAGGATGAACATTCCCAAATAGTGTAGACCAATAGAATCCTACCTTGAGGATTTTATGTTGGAAATAATACTGAGAGGGGGGGTGAATCAATATTATTACATTAATAAAACTTTTTCATTTCCATATGCTACTTCCACAACTTCTTATGATTCAGTTAGTTGATCCTTAATGAGTGCATTAGAACATTATCAACCATATTAACAGTAAACAGGTGCAGTAAAATAGAACAGATCATCACACATAAGACACACACGTGAACACCATGATATAAGGTGGAAACCCAATGTGGGAGAAAACCACCTGCTGCAAGTCATCTCAATCTTCTTCTTAACAAGAAAATCCTTTTACAATATTTCTGTACTGGTGCAGTCTTATACCAGTACGCAGGTTTCTACCTGCAGAGAGCTACAACCCTCTCTCGTTCTCCAGTCTCTCCTGGAAGGGAGCTACAACCCCCATAGTTCTTGTACTAGCTAAGATACTAGTACGTAGGTGCCAGCCTACAATCTTCTCTCCTCCAGGTACCACGTTTCATAAATTTTCAGACTGGATACTCCTGAAGCAAAACACATAATCTGAAAGGCCACGTTTCATCCAATTTTAATACTAGACCCATTAATATCATTGAAGCACATAATCAATCAATCTTCTGAATCACCCAAACACCAGATCAATACATATACAAGGATAATATATGTGTTAACACCCAGATCTAGTCCATCAGATCACATAAATATGAGTCATTATGATCCTGATCCAATATTAGTTCTCATCCATCAATACTAAAGCTAAACACAATCAACCAAACAGGATATGTAGAATACTGACACCTTCAAACTGTCATCAGAACCCATCAACAACCAGAACCACCTGTGACTTCAAATATCATAGATCAAATTGTATATGCTACTACAATGAACCTAACCTGCATACATACACGCTTACACCAAAGCCAACTCGCGTACAGATCTATAAATATTCAAACATGACTTGTAGCAATTTCAAACTTAAGTTATACCCAGATCAGATCATTACAAGCGTCAGTATATAGATCTAGAATAAGAATAATCAAATATATAGAGATAGTTCATTTCAAACCATTTGATCCCGATCTATCCTTAGATCTTCTTCTCCATCAACCGGTGAGATCCCTCTTTAGCTCAGATCGAGATCTGCACCATAACCCAATCACAGTATTCCAAATCTAACACTTTATTAGATATTCAATAATTCAGATGATGCTTTGCCAAATGATCTCCTTCCCCTTTTATAGTCTTAGGCTTTTCACAATACCACGGTCCAAAACCATAATAACACAATACCATGAACCCAATACTTGGGATCAACACTTTTGGATGCAATACCATGGACCAAAACCATAGGATCAAAAAATATCAGACTAATACCATGAACCAACCATGAAGGTGCCTGAACTTTTCTCCACATGAAATAAACTTTTCTCTGCATAAAATTCTGTGAACTTTTCTCTACATGAAATAAACTTTTCTTTGCATAAAATTCCGTGAAATTTTCTCTACATGAAGTAAACTTTTCTCTGCATAAAATTCCGTGAACTTTTCTCTGCATAAAATTCCGTGAACTTCTCTCTACATGAAATAAACTTTTCTTTGCATAAAATTCCGTGAACTTGAAAATATCTTTTCTGCACTATAATTTATCATCTGAGTGATTTTCCATCAAGGACAACACTTGTCTCATAATGACAACAATCTCCCCCTTTGGACTTGATGGAAAAGCTTACTTGTGAACTGTCATCTGATCCCTTTTTGCTGTCCAGTAACCCATGCACTCTGTCACATCTGATATTTCTTCTGTAGATTCATCTGAATGTATTCAAGTGAGATGATCTTCTATGAGAGGGTTGCCATCAAGTACAACACATGCATCATAATGCCAACAATCTCCCCTTTGGACTTGATGGCAACAACACCGAATCACTCTCCCTTTGGACATCAGGGCAAAGGGTTATGCTCCCCCTAAGAACATGCTCTCCTTGACTATAAACCAGATCTGCTGAAGTCTCTGAATGAACTCCCCCTTTGTATATGCCATGGTGCTCCAATCTGATAATTCTCTTTCTGAGAAAAAGCTGAGATGTCTGCTCTGCTATATAGTGTTGTTCATGCTCAAGCTCCCCCTGACTGTAAAAAGATGTTCTACAAGAAGAACATGACTCTATATATCATAAATGACCTTCCTATCACCAAAAGTCTCAATACATACATCCATCACCCATCATAATGGTGATACACCAAAAGTTTACATATGATAACATCATTCATCCCAGGCATAATGGGGAAACCAACATAGGCCGTTACATGACCTGAAGAGATCTCATCGAATGACTACAATAAATAGAGACATATTATTACATCATGAGTCTTGATATGACCTTTACATCGAATGATATACATGACATTTATAACAAAGACCAAACACTTAAATAAGATCACGATAAACATCAACAACAACATGTATGATCTGTTCCATAGGATCTGTCATTAGCAACTAGACCAGCAACTTGCATGAATCATCAATATATGTCCGCATTAACTCATCCTTCTACATAGAATATAATTATTCTATCATATGTGAGAAACACCATAGCCATCCAAATCTACATGGACCAAGTATCATCAATAGGGAAGATCTGCATCAATCAGCATATGGACGAAACAACCTATCATCATATAGGTAAGAACTCATCATCATCATATCTCCAACAATGCAACTTTGAATAATCATCAATGTATCCAGCCAACAATCCTCATCCATAAATGTGCCAAGAACAATCCTGCAATATATGAATTTTATGCATATGGCGACAACAGTGTATGAGAGACACATCATCAAGTGAATTCAAGTTGTGTACTTCTTCTTATCCTTATGAAGATCACCATGTAGGCACCATTAGTGAATCAACCACAAATCTGATCTAAATATAAACTATGTAACCCCAAGAATCATCTGAACAACTCATAACCATATCATAAGCATCATCACCAAGGATTATTAACCATAATGCCAACAATGCATTAAAAGCATATGCTCGCCCTAAACCTGTGTCGTCTTGTTTACTGTCAGATCTGATCATACATATCAGCAAGGAGTATCAAGTCATCATCATTATCAAGTTAGAAACAAAATACTTCTAACCATCAAGACATTTCCACACATCATCAGCAAAATGTAACCATTATCAAATAGCGCAAATAAACCAAACTGATCCTTTTCCTGAACCTGTCCCCACTGCTTTTCCTCATATTTACATATACGCGACTTTGCAATGTCTAACTCGCGTAGATATGCGACTTCATTTCATGAAATTTGCATATGAGATTTAGGACACTGAAGTTTTGTACTTTCAGCTCCCTCTGATTCTAGTATGTCTGTATGTTGTGCTGTGCCGCCACTTTCTGACTGTACTTCCTTTTTTCTCCATATCTTCAAGCGTGATGAT
>APFE030418626.1:143672-155231 GCA_000404065.3 Pinus taeda
ACTTTGCTGCACTATAATTTATCATCTGAGATGAGTGGGTTGCCATCAAGTACAACATATGTATCATAATGTCAACATTTTATGTGTTGTGGTCTTTCAACTATAGTGTCCTCCACAAACTCTCCATGAAAATCCTCAATCACCTTATGGGTGTCTCCCTCTACCAAACACAACATCAATACTCCCACTAGGACCTTATAATAGAGTAGACCAATGGATATGATGTATTTTGGTGCTTGCAATCCTAGAATTCAGTATTTGGATTTATCTAGCCCCAACCTGCACCTCAGAAATAAGAGATAATGAACGATTTTCTTATACCAGGGTGATCCCTCATATTTGGCATAGATTTTTTGCTCAGATGTTTTAATCCCACTCTGATGATCCTTTGGTCTGCCTCCCTCTGTGATCGGGTTTATCCCCAAAACTTGGTAGTTATATTTAGATAAAGCCTTTGCCAACCATGACCTTTTATGAGCTTTGTAGGCTTTATGTCTAGCGCATATTCTTGTATCTTAGCTGTCCACCTATCCCTTTTTACTTCGTTGTCTCCTTTCACCAGGATGTCCTTGACTGCTGTCGTTGGGACAAATGTTGTGATTTCTGATTGTAGCACATAAATATGAAATTCCTTCAAAGCTTTGACTAGTGCATAGGCTTATTTCTCCAAGATGTTATATTTTAGCTCAACATCCCTCAAGACTTGGATGAAGAAGACAATCGGTTGTTCATAACGATATTTATTTTTATGTAGCAACACTACAACAATAGTATGTGGAGAGGCGAAAGAAAAGATGTAGAAAGGCACTGAATAGTCGGGGTTGATTAGTACCAGGGCTTCAACCAAAGCTTCTTTAATTCTGATGAAAGAATCTCTGGGGGCAGGGCTCCACCTGACTTCATTTTCCTTCTTGAGCATGTCCGTAATACCCTTGACTACTTCGGCGTAGTTGGGTATGAACCTCCTTAATAAATTTATTCTCCCCAAAAAGGCTTGGACTTCTTCACATGTACAAATCACATAAACATATTCATAAAATAGTGGAGGTCGAGTAGTTGAAGGAGTTACAGTTTAATAAGCTTGTAGAGAAAATGAGAGAGGATAAGGAGAAAGAGCAACTCACCACATAGAGCTTAAAACTTCAAGAATTCTACACTTAACACATATAGCTTGAGGCATTAAGACTTTCTATACTTGTTTGAGTTACAAGTAGATATAATGGAAAAACAAGAGGCTGAGTGCTGTGATTCATGGAGCACAACTTTCAAAGAGATAATTTAAATGACCCATATAGGAACATGAATTAAAAAAGCTGATACAAATGAATCTGTGATGAAGTTACAGGCACATGCATTAACATATCAATACAAATGAATCTATGAGGAAGTTTGAAATATGTCTAGCAGCTATGATTGCATGAATTCAAAGAAGAAACATGAACATAAATGGGTTGTAATAGAGGGATAACATATTGTAATACTTGAAGGGGGAATCACCACCATTTCCTTGATATTCTGAAAGATACGTATTATAAAGCCATACAGTCTAAAAATAACATGTAATGTTTTCTTTAGAATTTCCTAAACATTTGTTAAGTGTTTCTTCCTCTTATTTATCTAGAGGGGAGGAGTGTTGAACATTCATTACATCAAAAATATTCAGCTGAGTCTTAGCTATCAGGTTGGCTAGCCGTCTCGTCCAAGGATGGCTCTATGGTCCAAAAACATTACAAAACATTAATCACCTCTTTAAATGGAGGCACCTTATAGGATAAAAAATTAGTCAATCACATAAGAATGCCAACAAAATATCTCTGCGCCCATCCTGTGCTAACTTCTGCTTCAGGTTGTAATTTTCTCACGGTATGGCCTCCTGTGCTGCTCAGCTGACTCCCGTCACTTCTAACTTTACTACTTGAACCATTCATCTTTTTAAGCTAGGAGTGGTCGCTATCAGTTTCATGTTGTAGTACTGGAGTAGAGGGCCCCTAGGCGGTACTTCGTATTCCATATGTATGGGGACACCATGCCGATTAATAAAGTATTCCCAAGCTACCAAGTCCCTATTTACTTCTATCAGCGTCGACCCTGGTTCCGTGTCATAATGGGCCTTCCTGGACTAGCCCATGTTGGGTTTGAATGCACCACCTGTTTTACTAAAAGCCATAGTTGCTAACCCATCACACCTTTAAATCTCTACAAAACACTATCGGCACCCTGATATGCCTAGTGATGCACTTATGGTGAAATATGGAGGACTTTCCTGTGCTGGCCCTTATCACTAAAACCTCAAGAAATAGGTGAGTTCCGATCTCCTTTAGGCCCCTTTTATCTGGCCCCTTTCTGTAATATTCTTCATATGACCGGGGTATTGAACCAGATGCTTAGCCCAAAGGTGTTAGAGCCTTTAAAATCCTATTCCAAGGCCTTTTTCATTTAATACATGAAATCCTGCGCTTTGGAGATTTTTGATGTTTGCCTTTGATATTTCCTCCGGACTCATGCGATCATCAATTTGTGGGGTTGGGCCCATAAGAGGTATCACAATCACCATATGGGAGAGAGAGATGAGGGCGAGTTGTTTTCGGAGGGTGGCATGAGCGATAAGTAGTAAGTGAGGGGGGGTGCAAAATGATATGAGAGGGGCATGTAGAGGAGGTGCTTGGCAGGGAAACCGCTTTTCAGACCCCCCCCCCCCGCTAATAAAGGGAAACATGGTGGGGGGGGGGAAGGCCTGGGAGTCGTTGATTTGGGTGGAGTCAATCTGGACTGTGCAAAGATGGGGGGTTGTTGAATGAGCATGCCCTTTGAAAGGGATGGACCTGTCAACTTTTAAACTCCATTGTATAAAATATCGTGTCCATTGCAATCACAAGTTGGGAGGGACTTTGGCGGAGGAGGAACCTTTGCTTTGTGTGATTTTCGATCACTAATTTGCGATGGGTGACATAATCACTACCACGTGTCACCCTATGTGTGGTGACACATGTCACCCATAAATGACCCTTAGGACCCCTGAAAATGCCAAACATGTCTGCCACATGTCCTCTGTACTTCCACGTCATCTCCATACTACCACGCTATTAGCATGATTGCAGCTTCCATGTCATTTAAAAGGACCAATGGTGTTCCACCACGTGGCCCCCTAGAGGAGAGAGACAAAGGCTCGCCCGTCCCTGTTTTTGCGTTGATTTCCTTTGTTATATGCTTTCGGCCTTCCCCGAAGATTTAACACTAAAGTCCCAAATTATCAACGGTTTTCATGATATCGGCATTCAATGGCACTCTAACCCTGTGTTTTTGTATTCCCCTTTTTACCTACGATCGTCAATATGCTATATCACACTTTGCATCGTGAATTGCCGATACACTATGTGTCGTGGGCTTTTGACCACTGATTGCGATTTGTTCTGCCTTGTACTAGCCGATAGCCGATATGTGATATCGGCAATTGACTGATCACATATATCCTTGTCCTCCCTGACTGCTGCTACTAGGAAACTACGATTCGCGGTTGTGATGAGTCTCCCTTGTTCTTTTCTCTTTGTTTTCTAGCTTTCAAAGGGCAACTAAAATCTGCTCTAACTTTTGATCTAGAAGTTTGTTTTTAGACTTCTACCCACCATTGGAAATCTTATTTCGATCACTATGCAATGGAGGGGATATGATTTGGATTTGATCACTTATGTTGCCTGGAAGATGGCCTCAAACTTCACTGCTCTTTAGCGACTTTGATTAACTGAAAACTCATATTTTATGAGTGACAACATTGGCTCCAATTGGAGATAATGCCTTGCTGGCAAGGTACTGAGAACCTGCAAACCAGCAGCCTTCCTTCTATTGGGCATGGAGTAATTTCTAAACAAACAATAATTATGTAAAAGTGGGCTTTTCAACATAAACTGGAAATTTCGTATAACAATTACAATACACACACCAATATTTACAATGAGTGCAAGATAGGTACCTCTAATTTTAGAAATAAAGTTTGAGGAACTGACCATTTACCAGCAGTTCAAAAGATTATCCATCGATATTTTCAAGCATGTATGTGTTATTTCTTGTTTCTTCTGCAATCTTGAAAGGGCCAAACCATAGCGGATCGAATTTTCCGTGTTTTCCTTTGTCTTCTTATTGTACATCCCAGTGGAGAATTAAATCTCCTAGTTGAAGAGGACGATCCTTGGCCTTCTTGTCAAATAGGGATTTCATATTTTGTTGGTAATTTGACAATTTGGCTCCCACATGTTCTTTGTTCTCATGAAGCTCGACCAACTGATTTATCCTTTGCGTTTAACCACTTGGCTCTTCCTCTGCTTCTTGTAGTAACCTTACCACCGACATCGCTAATTGGATCGAGAAGACTGCAACCTTACCATACACTAGCTCAGAAGGTGATTTTGTCATGGATCATTTAAGAGTTACCCAATTGGCCCATAAGGAAAACATCAGTTGGGAGTCCCTGTTCCTTTGATTTTTGGCAGTGGTCTTTTTCATCACCCTAACCACAGTTTTGTTGGAGGACTCAACCAAGTCATTACCTTGAGGATAATAGGGAGTGGAGTGCTCGATGATGACATTGAACTTATGGCAAAAGCTGGTGAACTTGGAATATTTGAAGACTTGAGCATTATCAGTGATAATTTTGAAGGGACAACCAAAGCGAGATCATATGTTCTCCTCCAAAAATTTGATTACCACTGGTTCTGTAGCATTTCTAGCTGGGATGGCCTCTACCCATTTGGTGAAATAATCCATGGCCATCTGTATCCACTTGTGTTGGCCACTGGATGGTGTGTTTATTTCCCCTATGAAATCTAGTCCCCATTGTCTGAAAGGTTCTTCCACATGTACTGGAATCAGGGGGAGAGGAGAAATATTTTGCCTCTCAACAAACACTTGGCACTTCTGACGTGACCTTACCTAGGAATGAACATTGCCAAATAGTGTAGACCAGTAGAATCCTACCTTGAGGATTTTATTTGTTGTGGTATTTTAGCTGTAGTGTCCTCCACAAACTCTCCATGAAAATCCTCAATCACCTTATGGGTGTCGCCCTCTACCAAACACAACATCAATACTCTCATTGGGTCCTTCTAGTAGAGTAGACCATTGGGTATGATGTATTTTTGCACTTGCAATCCCAAACTTCAGTATCTGGATTTATCTAGCCCCAACGTGCACCTCAAGAATATGAGATAATGAATTATTTTCTTATACCAGGGTGATCCCTCATATTTCGCATAGATTTTCTGCTCAAAATTTTTAATCCCGCTCTGATGATCCTCTGGTCTGCCTCCCACTGTGATCAGGTTTATCCTAAAGCTTGGCATTTATATTCAGATAAAACCTTGGCCAACCCTGGCCTTTTATGAGCTTGGTAGGCTTTATGTCTAGCTCATATTCTTATATCTTAGCTTTTCACCTATCCATGTTTCCTTCGTTGTTTCCTTGCTCCAAGATTTCCTTGATTGTTGTCGTTGGGACAAACATTGTTATCTTCGATTGTAGCACATAAATATGAAATGCCTTCAATGCCTTTACTAGTGCATAGGCTTATTTCTCCAAGATGTTATATTTTAGCTCAACATCCCTCAAGACATGGCTGAAGAAGGTGATGGGTTGTTCATAACCATATTTATTTTTCCATAGCAGCACTGTGGTAATAGTATGTGGAGAGGTGAAAGAAAAGATGTAGAAAGGCACTAGATAGTTGGGGTTGACTAGTACCAGGGCTTCAGCCAAAGCTTCTTTAATTATAATGAAAGAATTTCTAGGGGCAAGGCTCCACCTGACTTCATTTTCCTTCTTGAACATGTCCATAATACCCTTGACTATTTCGGCGTAGTTGGGTATGAACCTCCTTAAGAAATTTATTCTCCCTAAACATGCTTGGACTTATTTCTTATTCATGGGTAGAGGAATATGGCTAATGGTTTCGACTCGTTTAGGATCGATCTTTACACCTTCTTTTGCTACTATATGTCCTAGTAGCTTCCCCTCACTAAGGGTGAACTGAGATTTCTTAAGGTTCAGAGAAAGACCATACCTCCTGCATTTCTCAAAGGTGAGATTGAAGTGGAAGATGTGCTCTTCATCAATATTAGAAAAATCAATGATATCATCTAAGTAAAACACCACGAATTTGTCTTGCTCCCCTATGAAATCTATATCCATGGCTCTCTGAAATGTGGCCCCTGCATTAATAAGACCAAAGGGCATGCGGGCATACATGAATGTTCCACATGGGGTGGTGAAAGCAATTTTCTTTTGATCATCAGGGTGTACTTCCACCTAGTTGTAGCCAAAGAACCCATCCATCATGGACATTCTGGCTGAGCCAATGACGTTCTGCAATATATAATCCATCTAAGGTAGTGGGTAGTTGTGTTTCAGCGTTGCCCTATTTGGATTCCAGAAATCTACACATAGCCTTCTTTCTCCACTCTTTTTCCGGATAGGGACTAGCTTGGCCACCCACTTATAGTATTTTAAAGGCAGTATGATCTTTGCATGTAGAAGCTTTCTTACTTCCTTTCCAATGGAGGGGAGAAAGAGTGGATTTATCTGCTTGAGTTTCTACTTGCATGGCTTTATCCCACTCTTCAAAGGAATATTATGTTGAATGATGTTAGTATCAAATGCTTTCAAATCCTCATAAGGCCGAGCCAAAAACATATTTGTATATTTTTAATAGATTTAAATACCTTTGTATGTATTTCATGGGGATTCCTTTTGATAGCCTGATCATCTCAGGTTCCCTGAGCTGATGTTGTAGTCTTCTACTTGATCATGTATCTCTGGGGCCACTGGTTTGGAGACTATATCATACTTATGAAAAATCCTTTCTAGTGGGACCAGTTCGCGAGGGATGGTATTCCCTTTCAATTGCAATTTTTTTCTCCCAACCACCATGTCTTTCCACAAAGTGGCTTCTTGATCTACTTCTTCTTCTTATTGACTGATGGTGAAGTGGGTGAACTCCCCAACGACTTCTATGAATCTTTTCACCTACTCTTCATCCTCGAATACCTGCCAATGTTTGAGATTATCAAGTATTGAGGGTCTACATCTGACTTCTACCTCATATATGAGGAGCGGATTTTGAGGGGGCCTGAAATTGTTTGCAGCTACAAAAAGGGAGTGAGCCATTATGTTTCCTTCCTTGGGCAGAATTTGGATATTAAAGGCCAGGAAGAAATTATCAATTAGATCCCACACTTCATTCCGGTACATCCTCAGTCTGGGGTGTTTTGGTCTGGAATTGATTTTTGATCTACCTTACGACCAACTCAGAGTCTCCATAGACCTTTAGGCATTCAATATTCATATTTTTTGCCATTTGTAACCCAAGGAGAAATGCTTCATAATCTTCCACATTGTTCATTGCCTCAAATTCCAGCTTGAATGAGAGGGGTATCAGGCTACCCTCTGGAGATATCAACAATATTCCATCTCCATTTCCCTCTTTTGAGTTGGCTCCGTCAGAGTATAGTTTCCATACTTCATTTTAATTTACGCGCTGGTGATCTAACTACCTTGTTAGATGTAATGATGTTTCCTCTAAGAAGGTCTCATCTTCTTCTAAGAATAGGGATGAGAGGTCACTTTCTTTCCCATGCAGTAGGGAATTTCTGAGCCTTTAGCTGGGGTCACAATTTTTACCAACCTAGATTCTTTGTACAACTTCCTTTGCTTGCCTCAAAAAGTGGGAATAGTGGCATAAGTCAGATCTAACTTGATAGAGGCCCCCACCTTGGAACCCCAAGATCTAGATAAGAGCATGCCAAATCGAGGAGGAATACCAACCACTACTATGTCCATTACCACACTCTTCACAGGGATTTGAGCCAGGTTTACTACAAGATCCTTTATCATCCCTAAGCACTTGAATCTCTTAGATTCAAAGGAGTACAAGTCCTTATATGGTATGGTGATCTCCAAGCCCAACTGTTCCATCATTGTTAATGGCATGAGGTTGTGTGAGGCTCCAGAATCCAACATACAATTATGCAGTAAGAGGTCATGGATTACTAGGGTCGTGTAGAAGGGTGCAATAGAAGGATCCAACTCTTCCACATGCGGCCCAAAAAAAACCATTGACCTATCCTCTTGGAGGTTTAAACTATCATGGGTTGGTGCTGAGGTAGATGGATGCATGAATTGAGATACTTGAGCTTTATAAGTAGGTTGATCTAAAAGGTCAGTCGGAGGAACATGAATTTTTACCTTTTCAAGCTCCTTTTGGAGATTGAATGCGACTTGGACTTTTTCTATACCTCCTGGCTCTATTCCTTTCTCCTTACCATTGGTAGTTTTCATCAGAACATGTGCTTCCTTTGTGTGTCCCTCAAAACTATTACTTTCCTTCTTGGAGGGGACTTTCATCTTGGAAGGGTCAGGATTTAGCTTACCTTTCCCTTTATATAGTACTAGAGGAATAACTTGGGGAGCATCTCCCTCTTTTTGTTTTGGTTCTCTTGGCCTCTTCCTTGAAGGTCTTAGATCATATTTTCAGTGTGGTAGTATTTGCATGAAGTCCACAAACTGTTTACAATAATAATCTATATCTTCATGATTCGATGTTTCTTCTCTATCATGACTGGCCTCCTGGTGAGCCATATTCTCATGTTCTTTTTTGGAAAAAATAGAATACAAATTTCCCTGCATCTCTTATGTATCCGAAGATTTCTCATCGAGATCCTCTTCTAAATATAGAGGATGAGGGATCTGATCAAGTTGTTTCTTTCTTTCCCTTGGAAGTATTTGCAATGGAGGTCTTTTATACTACGGGTTATAACACTAGTTGTTGATGTGAGCATTTTGTTTGGAGAGATTCTTGTTCTCAAGTTCATGATTTCCATCCTTATGTCATAAAATCCTAATGAGTTTGTCCAATTCATCCCACTTTGGGTATGGTGATTCTGTTTCTTGACCAGAGGAGGATGCCTCTTCTATCCTCCTTTTATTCTCATTAGGTTCTTGCTTTCCTCTTGACTTTCCTTTTGAGGTGAAATTCGCTTCAACATCAAGTGAATTGATTTGGAGTTGATCTAGAGAGAGACTTTCTTTCCCTCAGAGTAAAGCCAAAATCAAATTCAAAGGCTCCCAAAAAAGCTACTCGAGTAGAAGCTGGAGGAGGCTTTATCTCAACTGGCAGGTTATTGTACTGCTTGTTGAACCTTTTTATAAATTCTGAGATATCCTTTTTTGGCTTCTTCTTTAGGGCATTAAACTCTGTGAGGAGGCACTCATGATTTCTCTTTTCACCCCATTTTTGTGTGAAAGAGTTTTCAAGTTCCTCCTAGGTAGTGATGGAGGCATTGGGTATGACTTTGAATCACTTTCTGGCCTCTCCATCGAGGGATTATACAAAAAGTCTCATGACCACACCCAACTATTCCATGTTTAGGTTCTTAGCAAAGGAACATAAGGTTTTGATTTGTCTCTATGTAGTGTTATCATCCTCCCCATTGAACCTAGGCAAAAATTTAGGTAGTCTTGTGGAATAACAGTTAGAGGCTGAGCTAAATTAAGAGGTGCATATCTATTTAGAAAAAAACTTGGAAGAGCCATCTGGATTAATGGGGGGATTAAGACTTCCTGAGGAACTTGGACCAAAAACACAGTGGTAGGAGTGGCTAGACTGAAGGTAGGGTATGTAAGGTTCTTAGGAGTAATTCCTATGTAGTGAGTAACATAGGGTTGAGAGATGGATGAGGAGGCTTCAAATACTGATGAGATGGTAGTGCAGGTAGTAGGTCCTTCCATACTTTCCTAAAAAATATTTTCTCTAGGTCAGATACAAATGGGGCTTTCTGTTGAGAGGTATCTGAGTGAGTGTGAAGCTCATTAAAAGCCATAATGAAAAAATTATGATGAAGTGTGTGGAGTCGCCAAGGTGATGTGGATGTAATCAAAACGTCTTTGCTCACCTACATAAAGAGTGTTCAATTAGTCATATCCTAGGGGAAAAATCCTTCAATACGTTTCCCCAGCAATGACACCAGAAGATGTTGTAGCTCCCAAAGACAACCTTGGATTGCTTACAAGACCAATGCTTGGGCACAACTAGATTTTAAGTGTCTCAAATGATTCTTAGTAAAATGGATACCTCACATATATTCTATGTGGATATATAAGATATATTGGGTTGGTTCATTCATCTAAAAGAGTCCGAGTAGTTCAAGGACTTACATTTTAATAAGCTTTTGTAGAGAAAATGAGAGAATAAAGAGAAAGAGAAACTCATCACATAGAGCTTAAAACTTCAAGAATTTTACAGTTAACACATAAAGCTTGAGGCATTAATAATTTCTATACTTGTTTGAGTTACAGGTAGATATAATGGATATACAAGAGGTTGAGTGCTATGATTCATGGAGCAAAACTTTCAAAGATATAATTTAAATGACCCATATAGGCACATGCATTAACTTATCAATGCAAATGAATCTGTGAGGAATTTTGAAATATTTCTAGCAGCTATGATTGCATGAAATTAGAGAAGAAACATGAACATAAATGGGTTGTAGAGGGATAACATATTGAAATACTTGAAGGGGGAATCACGACCATTTCATTGATATTCTGAAAGATATGTATTATAGAGTCATACAGTCTGAAAATAACATGTAGTGTTTTCTTTAGAAATTCCTAAGCCTTTGGTAAGTGTTGCTTACCCCTATTTATCTAGAGGGGAGGAGTGTTGAACATTCATTACATCAAATATCTTCGGTCAAGCCTCAGCTGTCAGGTTGACTAGCTGCCTCGGCCAGGGATGGCTCTGTGGCCCAAAAACATTACAAAACATTAATCACCTCATTAAAGGGAGGCACCTTATAGGATAAAAAATCAGTGAGTCACATAAGAACATTATAAAATTATGTTCGTGCCCATATTGTGCTCACTTTTGCTTCAGGCTATAATTTTCTCACAGTATGGTCTCCTGTGCTACTCAACTGACTCCCATCACTTCTACCTTTACTGCTTGAACCATTCATCTTTTAAAGCTGGGAGTGGGTGCTATCAATTTCACGTTGTAGTACTAGAGTAGAGGGCCCCAGGATTGGACAGAGTGTTGGATATTCATGGCTTTGTTGATGCAGACTGGGCTGGAGATCTAGATCAAAGAAGATCTACAAGTGGGTATGTGTTTAACCTATTTGGAGGTGCAATCAGTTGGATGAGTAAGAAACAATCTGTAGTGGCACTATCAACTACAAAGGAAGAATACATCACATCCACTCATGTAAGCAAGGAGGCAGTTTAGTTGTAGAGATTGTGTTCAAGTATGGGGTTAGTACAGGAAGCTATGAGGATAGACTATGACAGCCAAAGTGCAATTTTCTTGGCAAAGAACCCTACATATCATTCAAAGACAAAGCACATTGATGTTAGTATCACTTTGTGAGGGATATGATAGAAGACAAAAAGGTGTTGCTGGTAAAGGTGGACACTTTGAAGAATACTGCAGATGCATTGACAAAAATCTGTGAGCTCTGAGAAGTTCTCTTGGTGTAGAGAAACAATGGGCGTTTCAAGGCTGAAAAAATGACT
>APFE030418628.1:26953-66399 GCA_000404065.3 Pinus taeda
GCTCATTTAACAAATGAATGTGAAACGTACATTTGGATGGGGCGTCCTCCGAGATTTGGTAATCTAGGTCTGCCAAATCTTGCCAGTCTAGCTCTCTCTGAGGAGCATTAAAGGGAGTAACATTAAGGGCTACTGATGCTGAAGGGGTATCCATGTCTGTTCAAACGTTTCTTGAGCTGATGAGCGTGCTAACTGAGAAAATGGAATTGAGAGGAATACAGAGCAGCAGGATTGCTTCACAGCAGAATAGGATAATGCTGGGTTTTTTGAGAAGGCTTCTTATACAGTTTAACAGACCTCCTTTGACAATTTAGGAGCAGGTTAACGAGTTCACGATTGCGCGAACAGAGAAGGGTTTTGACTAGAATTGAAGTGCAAAATGGCTCCGCCAATGTAATTCAACCTCAAATTGTTCAGGGGAGATAGGATATACTTGGTTTTCCAGTAAAATTTCAGTTTTATGCCGTGTTCAGGTGTATTTTACAAGTAACTGTGAAAAAACCAGTTTGCGAGGAGATGGACGGGCAAATACCTGTTTAACCAGTAGCTCGGGACGAAATAGCAGTTGGGTTGGCGCTTTGAGCTTCTGCGGATGGTCGGAAGTTGGCTGGTAGAGTGTTCCTCGTGGTGTGCATGCAGACAGCCCAGAGGTCTTTTTCACAGAAAAAAAAAAACAAAAAACGCGAAAAAACCGTAAAATATGGCCTTTTTGCTTTATTGGCGCGTTTTTTGAGTGACATCAGCATGACGTCAGCATGTGGGTACGGGTTGGATGACGTCAGCAGGACGTCATCGGGTGACGTGGGGGCCTGAGACCGCTCCACGGGGACGATGAGGTGGCGGCCAGGTGGGCGAATGGGGGACGGGGTGCGCAGTTGTGGCAATGACGTGGGTAACAGCAGGGCGGGGACGTGGTAAGGACAGGTGTCGCCATATCGGGCCCCCTCCTGCACGGCAAGGAATCTGTCAGAGGGGGCTCCGATGGAGTTTGGCCGCGACGCATGTCCCCGCGTGACGCAAGTGTCTGACAGATATCGGAAGGTATCTGTCGGACGTCGGGGGCCTTTCGAAATTCATAAGAGCCGTTGATCTGCGGGCGCATGATCGGACGGCTGTCGGGCAATGAACCTGCTCGGTAAATAAACTCCCCATTTTTTAAAGGTTGGACGTCGAGCCCCTCCGAAATCACTGTTGGCCGTAGATCTGGGAAGGCCGCGATCTGACGGTCATCGGGTCGATCAATTGCACGGATGATAACAGTGAGTGGGCGGGTTATAAAATACTATTTTTCAGCAAACGCGCCCGGCGGGACCCTCCACTTTATGAATGGTTTTCAATAGTTTTGAATGAATTTCTTTAATAAAATGAAATTCGTCCGCCAACATTAGGAAACGATAATAACCAAAGTATTTCATGCAAAATTATACAAGGCATATGGGGGCAAAACTTTAGGGAAAGGGGGTTCTGATGAAATTATATGAAAAGGCGCAAATAGGCTCCCGACCTTAGGATAAGGCGGAGGAAGGCATGTTTTCATGATATTTTTGCCCTTTGATGGTATAAGGGGCTCAAAAAGGGTTTCTTTAAGGGTTTTCAGGCAAAAATGGAGACTTGAGTAGGGGGATGGGTTCAGATGGAGAAAAGGGGTTAAACATGGGTTCTTGACCTTAACCAAGTGTTAATTCAATTCCCAGGGAGTGGAAATTATGGCTATAGTTCCAAGGAGGGGATATTTATACAGTGTGTGGGGTTTATACACCATGGTGTTATAATAATAGGGGAAATGAAGTATAGGGAGCTAAATAATAGAGTTAGCTGTTAATGTGGGAGGAAAATATGGATGGGGATCAGTACAACCAAGTTTTCATGAAAACAACTTAGTGTAAAGAGTAGATCAAAATGAAAAGACTTTTGCACAAGAAATGTGGCTTTTAAAGGCCATAAGAATCATCACAAAGCCTTAAGTTTCTCTTATGTACACAACTTGTGAAGGGGTGTTAGTAATGAGTGATATACAGAATGGAAAAAGGAAGTTAGTCATGCTCTACTGTGTTACTTTGCCCATACATGTTTAGCAAAGTTAATCTTGGAAGAAACACCACTTCTGCAACCCCATCTACCTACCCAGCTAATTTGCCTAACATTTTTTATTTCTTCTTGGAGGGTGCACTTGGACTTGCAAACCCTTTGTGTGCCTTTTCTTTTGCATTGGCTTTTTTGTTTCACTTCCTATCTAATACTATCCTTATTCCTTCCAAGGCCCCAGATTAAGCAGTTGGGAACCTTAGTTTCTCTACCTAACTACTGATCTGCCAAGATTAAACAGTTTGGACAGATTTCTTTCTCTATTCTACAACATAAATTGAAAACATGGCATGATCCGGATTAGACTGTTGGGTCATCCATCAAAACTCTGTAATATGGAGGCATATACACACCCTGTCTTTTCTTGCAAATATGGAACCTTTGTAGCAGCAAAGTGGAGCATATTTGGCACTTGTATTTGCCAATCATGAAATATGAAACCTATTGGTATAGGTATCCAACAAAAGCCATTTAATTTTTCAATGAACTGTAGCCATTGTCTCTTTTGCAGCAACTCCTTAGTCTATGGGTAGCCCTCCAACAATTTCTTCCCTACTGGCTCAGTTTGAGTAATTATCCCCATTCTGAAGGATGCTTTGCCTCAAAGACTAGTTACTTTGAAAAGAAAATGGAGTTGGTAGGGTTTTCTAAGTGGTGGAAATATGGAATAGCTATGAAAGTTTAGAGGAGTGTAAGAATAGGGAAGAACAGGTGAATTTCCATAAGCATTATAGGAATGAATCCGACAATTAGGTGCATTTAAACTGATGATTTGGTAGTTACTTCGGTGAATTTGGAATCGGGATGTGACATGATTTTTTAAGTGGTGGCATATGATATTTTGTTAGGCGGCCATCTCCCTTAGATTATAATTATTGCATTTTAATTTTCGGCAATACTATATCTTCTTAATAGTATATACAATATAACCTTCCCCATTATTAAATTAAAGTAGCACATACCTTTGTTCTACTTTTTCTAACCTTATCTATTGTCCTTTGATCTCCTGCAAGTACTTTTCTCTGTCAGCTGTCTTTTAATCCAAATCACCAAGTGTCCTTGTAGGCTTCAAAAATTTATTAGGTTGTGAAAACTTGTCTTAGCTACAAAAACTTGTCCGAGCTGTGGAAAATTGTTAATTTTGTAGCTAAGAAAAAGAAAATTTTAATAGATGAACTTTATTAATATTTTTGAAAAGAAAATTTGAAGTGCCAACAAATTGGTTTTCACTTTAAATTTTTTGTATAAACATGCCAACAACATGCTAGTTTTCATGTTTATACATTCATTTTTTTATTTTTTTAAATAAAACTGAATAAAAATCTCTAAGGTGGAAAAGAAGAAGAATTCCTCTTGACCATCTTTAGTTCTGAATTATCTTGAAACATTTTAACAAATTCCTTTTTATTAATGGCTTCTAGTAAAGCCTAATTCAATGTCCATTTACTAATAGAGGATTTTTCTCTTCATCAATAGTACTAATTCTAACTGCACCATTGTCAAAGACATTTTCAACTTCATAAGGTCCAAGCCAATGGGTTTGGAATTTTCCTTGAAAATTTTTGAATTTTGAATCAAAGAGCAATGCCCAATCTCCCAGATGAAATTTCCTTTCTTTAATGTACTTATCATGCCATCTTAACCTCTGTTGTTGAACTAGGCTAGTTCTTTGGAAGGCTTCTTGTCTGATATCATCGAGCTCATTTAGTTGTGTCATCCTTTGCTTCTGGGCTTTTGACAATTCAAGATCTAACTGGACTATTGTCTTATAGGTTTGGATCTGAAACTCTATTGGAAGTAATACTTGCTTCCCATAAACAAGTTCATATGGAGTATGCCCTGTAGTATTTCTCCATGTAGTTTTGTAGGCCCATAAAGCTTCTGGAAGATTTTCCACCCAATCCTTCCTGTGTAGATGTATATTTTTGGTAAGGATAGCTTCAATCACCTTATTTGTGGACTCAACTTGTCCATTGGCTTGTGGAAGGTATGGATTGGACTTCTGATGTTTTATCTTATATTGGTCCACAAGATTTTGCACTAGTCTACATGTGAACTGTGTTCCTTCATCTATTGCAATTTCTATTGGGACACCAAAATGAGTAAAAATATCCTCAAAAAAGAAATGAAACTATAGAATTTTCAGTAGCAAAGGGAAGTGCTTTAGCCTCTACCCATTTAGTGACATAATCAGTACATACCAGAATATACTTCTTTTGCTTTAAAGGTGGGTTGATTGGTCCAACAAAATCCAGTGCCCACTTTTCAAATGGTTCGATGAGTACTTGTGGTTGCAGTGGCATTTCATTTGAAAGAGTAGGTTTTCCCATTCTCTGACAATTGTCACATCTCTTAACATATTCCTTGGTGTCCCTGAAAATGGACGGCCAATAGTATCCTAAAAGCAAGATTTTGTGAGCAGTTCTTTTGTCAGAAAAATGTCCTCCACATGGCTCATCGTGACAAGCTTTAAGTATTTATGGTATTTCATCCTCTCGAACACATCTTCTGATGATGAGATCTGGTCCTGTCTTGTATAATTCTTCAGTTATCCATGAATAATATGTGCTATTGTGGACTATTCTTCTCTTTTCTCTAGGAGATAAATGAAATGGAATTTGTCATGTGGCTAAATAGTTAGCAATATATGCATACAAGGTGATTTAGTAGATACTGCAAAAAGATATTCATCAGGGAATCTATCTTCTACGCGTTGATCATTATTTTCATTTTGTATTCTAGATAGAAAATCGGCAATTGTGTTATGTTTTCCTTGCCTATCTAGAATGGTTATGTTGAATTCTTGTAAAAGTAGGAGCCATATCATTATTCTTCCATTAGTGACTGGTTTATTCCTTAGGTATCTAATGGCAGAATGATCTATGTGAACAAAAGTTTCATAGCTACTTATATAATGTCTAAACTTATTAATGGCATGAACTACAGTTGAGAACTCTTTTTCATTTACAGTATAATTTAACTCTGTAGGAGTTAAATTTTTACTAGTATAATAAGTGGCATAAGGAGTGAGATATTTTTGTCCTAATACAGTTCCTAAGGTTGAATCTAAAGCATCTATTGAGATATGGAAAGGCAACTTCCAATTAGGCCCTTTTAAGATAGGTAATTCAAAAATTCTCTTTTCCAAAGTTTCAAAGGCAACTTGACATTTAGAATCCCAATTGAATTCACAGTCTTTGCTAAGCAATTTAAAGAGTGGGGATGCAATTTTTGTGAATTTTTCTATGAACCTCTTATAATATCCAGTAAAACTGAGAAAACTTCTAACATCTCATTGACAACTTGGCACTGATAACTTAGTAATGACTTCAACCTTGGATGAGTCTACCTTAATTCCATCTCCGGAAATATGTTGACCTAAAACAATTCCCTTGTTAAACATCATGAAACATTTTTCATGCATTAATGAGATATTTGTTTCTTTACATCTTATTAAGAATTTTTCTAAATTTTCAAGTGCTTCATTGAAAGAATCCCCATAGACTCTGAAGTCATCCATGTACACTTCCACACAATAATGAATAAGGTCAAAGAAAATTATGAATACTGCTCTTTGTAATGTTGTTGGAGCATTGCATAATCCAAAGGGAAGTACGTGGTAAGCATAAGTTCCCCATGGGAAAGTGAATGTGGTTTTATCTTGATCTTTAGGGGCTACCTAAATCTGGTTATATCCACTAAACCCATCCAAGAAGTTTTCCCTGCTAGTGTGTCTAGAACCCGATCTATAAAAGGTAGTGGGAAGTGGTCCTTTAGTGTTGTTTTATTTAGTTCCCTGTAATCAATGCATACTCTCCATTTTCTATTTTTCTTAGGAATGATTACTAGGGGTGAAACCCACTGACTACCAAATATTGGATAGATGAAATTTACACTTAACAATTTTTACAACTCCTCCTTAACACTTTCCTTTAAATTTGGGTTCATTCTTTGTTGAGGCTATCTAACCGGTCTTGCATTCTATTCAATGTAGATATGATGTATGCAAGTTTTAGGATAAAACCCTCTCATGTCAGTGTATTCCTATGCAAAAGCAGAAGAATGTTTTTGTAAAATTTCTATTAACTAATTCTTTTTCACGTCTTCTAGGTTTTCATTGACATTCACGGTTTTTCCTATAAAGATTTTTATTGAGGAAATCCAAAACTTTTCCATGGAAAGCAATGATACTTTTTTATATGAGAGATACTCATTGCAAATACGATCATAATCTGAGGAAGACTCATTATTTTTACTACTTGTTCATGTATAAATTTTGAATAATATGACACTTATTCACAGAGATTATCCTGATTATACACTATTTGTGGAGTCATGCATAATACATAACCTCCTCTACATTGATCATCAATTTTGCGGAATTAAGAAACAATCGCATGCGCACATTGAAGCATCAATCACACATATCAACACAGTATATCACGGGGAAAGCATGCAGCTAAAAACCCCAAACTATCTGTATATTATATTGATTGAGAACATGTAACAATACATAGTACAATACTCCTCACATGTACTCAGTACTATCTCCACCTGTTACACACAAACTAGCTCAAATCTAAATCAATCAGTCGCTCAAATCTCCTCCGCTGCTTGCCTGCCTCCACTACGTAATCCTGCATGAGAATAGAATGAGAATGGCTAATCCAAACTCGTATTTCCCTTGTGTAACACTATGCAATCCTCATTGGCAATCTCAATCCACTGATTGTGCAAATCACATGCACAACTATAGTCATAACTGACAGTTGTCTTGCCCTTTCACTCATCTCTAACACTTGTCTCCACTAAACTGTCCATGCATTGAGTTAACTGATGTATTCCTCAATTGGTTCATGATTTAAGAATTAGTGAATTAATTAATAACTAATTTACATCACTCAACATTAGTGTATTTGTTATTTATACTAAATACAACTAGTTCAACTAAGTCAAACTCAACACAACTCCATCAACTCCTCATTCAACTCCACCAAACTCAATCACTTTGAGTTCTAACTGAAGTCCATCATGCAATATCTCAACTAAACCATAAGAAAAGTGTATTTCCTTCTGGCAGTTGCATGTGCCACATCCGTAGCTCGAACTGAAGTGCTGCAAGAGGATAAGATAATGTTTATAGTCCAAATATTATAAGAGCTAATAATATTCGACTGTTCTATATTTAGACTAGCAGTCTAAAAATAGACTCCGCCCATATGTCTAAAAATAGAAGTCCATCTATTTTTACCAACATAACCAATCATCCGTAAATAACATCCTGCAACTCATAGACCATGATCCATATGTCTAAAAATAGACTTTGCGCCAAAAATAGCCTGTGGGCCCACTTAGTGAAGGTGACTTCTTTTCACTAAGCTCCATCATCTTGTTGCATTTTCAACACAATCAAGTGGATCGAAGCAGAGGAGCAACAAGAAACTTCTAAGGAGTGGAAGAAGCGAAAAGGGGGAAATATAAAAAGATGGCAACCACAATACACTAATGCAAATGTCCCATCAACCACTACAACATTGACGGCCATACAGAGGAGAAGTTTTGGAAGCTGCATCCAGAGCTAAACCCAAAGAACAAAAAGAAAGATAATAAGAAGAAGAATCTCATGGCCACTGATTCGAGCAACCAAGTTGAAAGCAACTCATATGTGGATGAGAAGATCGTCTTCACGTTAGTGCAGAAGGAGGTGAATCTGAGTAGCCTTTAGCAACAGGAAGAGAAATAAATGACCAAACTCTTCCATGTAAAGATATAGGTCAAGAAGACGAAGATTGATGCTCTGTTGGACTCAGGATCGTAGGCGAATCTCATTGCAGCAGATCTGTTCAAGAAGTTGGGGCTGGAAGTTCGTGATCATCTGAAATCATATCTACTGGGATAGGTACATAAGGATGCAGAGTTGAAAACAATGCAAAATTAGATTTGCTATCGGTGTTGATTTTATTGATGAAGTAGATATGGATGTGGTTCCCCTTGATGTATGTGGAGTCGTGTTTGGGAGTCCATACATGTACATACATGATGCAATATTCATGAGGAAAGCTAACCAATACCAGCTCATCAAGGATGGAAAATTGTTTCATCATCAACGCACAAAAAAAAGTCAAAAATCTCACTGGTAAGTTCCAATTAGGCCAAGAAATTGATCAGTTCCAACAAGATGTTTTATTATTTTTAACATAAAATCAATTTGTAGAGGAGTCAATAAGAGGCAAGGCATCCCTAGAAGGGTGTACTAAGAAACAAAAACAACAATTGGAGGGGTTGTTACAAGCATACAAGGATGCGTTCCGAGAGCCTAAAGGGCTACCCCTAAGAGAGAAGTGGAGCACGAGATCCAGCTATTCTAGACTCCCCATTGCCAAATATTGGATTATACAGGCAGTTTGTTATAGAAGTAAGTGAGGTGAAGAAACAATTGCAGCAGCTACCGGAACAAGGTGTCATTCAACTAGGTACATCACCATGTGGGTCACCCATCATCATTATGACAAAGAAGGATGTGACTTGGTGGATGTGTATAGATTATAGGGCGTTGAATAAAATCACGCTAAAAAGAAAATACCCCTACCCAGGATAGATGATCTGTTAGATCAGTTGCAGCAAGAAAAGTATTTAACCAAGCTGGAATTGTAGTATGGATATCACCAAGTTCGAGTCAAAGAAGAAGATACATGGAAGACTGCCTTCAAAACCAGGCAAGGTTTATATGAGTGGTTGGTTATGCCATTTGGCCTATGTAATGCACCAACTACATTTATGATATTAATGAATGATGTGTTGCGCCCTTTTATAGATTCATTTGTTATTGTCTATTTGGATGATATACTAGTATATAGTGCTACATGGGAGGAGCATATTTTGCATTTGATGTAGGTGTTGGAAACATTGAAGAACCACCAGATGCTAGCAAATCTCAAGAAGTGTGTGTTTGCGCAGCTGTCCTTAGTGTATTTGGGATATGTGGTTGGTGGAGGAGAATTGAAGATAGATCCTTCCAAGATGGAGGCCATCGTGAATGGTCGGCACCTACTAATGTTACCAAGTTTAGGAGTTTCATTGGAGCAAAATAGTACCTGAGGAAATTCATAGCCCCATTTTCAGTGGAAGAAGCACCGCTCCATGCCATAACAACAAGTGGAAAGAGTTTCCAGTGGGGAAAAGGTCAGAAAAATGCTTCTAATGAGTTAAAGAAGAAGATTAGTGAAGCACCAGTATTGGAATTACCAAACTTTCAATGGCCCTTTGAAGTGGAGACATATGCAAGTGCATATGCTCTGGGAGTTGTCTTGATGCAAGGAGGAAGGTATGTTTGCTACCATTCTGAAGTATTTCATGGGGCAGTTCTTAACTACCCTATCTATGATAAGGAGCTCTATGCCATGGTGCAAGTTGTGAAGAAGTGGAAGCACTATCTCATGGGAAAGGAGGCAATAATCCACGCAGATCACCAGTAATTATAATACTTGCAGACCCAAAATAAGTTACAACAGACCAAGCATTACCAGTGTATGGGGTAAGTTCACAGTAGTTTCATTTGGTGATCAGGTATAAGAAGGTCAACACAAACAAGTTGGTCAATATGCTTTCAAGGTCACCCACATCAAAGATTACAACTTTGGGGACTCTTATGCACATGCAGCCATTCACCCATGATGCATACATAAAAGCGTATTCAGAAGATGAGGACTTCAAGGAGGTGTATCAACAGTTATAGAGTCAGAGTCATGTGCATGATGGCAACAACACCGTTGACTACCATCTCGGGGATGGGTTATTCTATAGGCTGCATAAGAGATGCATTCCTAAAGGTGAGTGTTTTCATATGGTTAGAGAGGCTCACACCTCCAAGGCTGCAGGGCACTTTAGTGTAGGGAAGATTGTGGCTAACTTGCTGAGGTATGCATAATGGCCCAAGATGCAAGAGAAAGTAGCTAGGTTCATAAGAGGATGCATGCTTTGTTGTACCAACAAGCCTAGCAACAAGAAAGAGGGTCTATATCATCCCTTACCTGTACCTACTCATCCTTGGGAAAGAATTTTCATGGACTTTGAGGGAGGTTTACCGACAACCAGGAAGGGACATGACTACTTGTTCGTGGTAGTTAATAGGTTCAACAAGATGTGTGTTCTAATGCCCTGTAAAAATACCATCAACGAACAAGAAGAAACTAACTTGTTCTTTGGAAATGTCTAGGTACACTTTGGGATACAAAGGAGCATCATTTCAAATAGGGATACAATATTTATCAGCACATTCTGGACTACATTGTGGGAGAAGATGGACACAAAGTTGAAGAGATCTACAAAATTCCATCCACAGACAGATGGGGAGACAGAAATAGTCAATAGGACTTTGGTGCAGCTTCTGAGGGGTTACAACCAAAAGCATCTAAAGACCTGGGATGAAAATTTGGAATATATAAAACATTCTTATAACAGAGTGGTCCACACTTCGACAGGAAAGACCCCATTTGAAACTTATTTTGGATATTTTCCACCTTCACCTTTGGATATTACATATGGGCAGCAAGGAGGCATGAAGGAAGACCTACAGGAGATGCTTTGAGCGTTGAAAATTTTATAGAGAAGATAAGGCAGATCCATATATAGGTACAGGAAACAATTCAGAAGTTGTCAGAGAAGTATAAGGCTAGACATGATCAACACAAAATAGAGAAATCATTCGAGGTAGGAGACAAAGTATGGCTATAGTTGAACAAGGAGAGGCTGCAGGGGCCTAGTAAGAAAATAAAGTCTCTACGATATGGTCACTTTGAGATACTAGAAAGGGTGGGTGATAATTCCTATCGACTCAGTTTACTACAATATATGCACATTTACTCAGTTGTAAATGTAGAGAATTGAAACTCTATGAGCCTTCCATGCTAGACCAGGAAGAGGAGAAAATCCTAAATTCTGTGGGGGATTTGGCACCACATGCTCAGGCAGATTTGACAAAAGATATAGTTTTGTAGAACAGGTCCAAAAATACAAGATAGGGACAACATGATCTATGGCAGATTGGGTTGAAGGGACAACTTCCAAGCAAAGCTAAATGGTACACCAAAGAGAAGGTGGAGGAAACATTTCCTCACCTCATCAAGTAAAATATTTTGGGTACCAAAAGCCTGCCAAAATGGGGAGGTGTGATCCGAATTGGATCATTATATTGTTTTTCATCCATCCTGATGCATTTGGGGTGGAAAAAGTGGAGGAATCAGCTGACGGGGTCGTTTTTACCAGTGGGACCCAGTTTGGCAAAATGAGGTCTAAAACCTTCTGGGAGCGTTTTGAGGCATCAAATGACGTTTTGTGGGGGTAAATCTTTGTTGCTGAAGTGTAACACCTTTTCATGTTTTTCTACACATAGAAAGATGTCCAACAGTGAAAGAATCACGTCAATCAGAGTCTATATGCAAAATTTATGCCACTAAGAAGTTGACCTTCCTGTTTTCACACCTATAGTTCGGGAGGATGTCGCGTCAACCCCAATTATTCATGGAAAAGGGGCTAGCATCATTTTTTTGATGAAGAGGACTCCAAAAGAGTCTATTTTGTAACTCTAGTTAAGAGTTGATGTAGACAAACTTAACCACTAGTAGGCTATCAAGTTGTGTTATAATCGGGCCACTAGGAGGAAGAGGCATTCCATTATTTTGAGAAAATTTGTTCCATAAATGAGAAAACATATCCAAGAGAGACAGGAGGAAGAGCGAATAGAGAGTATATGTGCATTGTAGCATCCCACGGGCCACAGGCATTACTTCTTTGTACCTGCAACCATACTTCTAGACAGAGAAAGAGAGTGGAGCGACCTCACCTTCTAGATGGCTTTTCTCCCAAAAGGGTTTCCCAAAGAGCATATATTGTGTCTTATATGTGTGTGATATTATTTTTTCATTCTCTTATTTTTTGCATAATTTACTTTTACATGCATGCACTTAATATCTACAGATCTAGAAGTTAAATAAAATTGTAATAGTGTATAATCTCATATTTTTAATATAGTATTATCATATCCGTTGTGAAGAACTATCCAGTGGAATATTGACATAAATTTATGGATAAAAAAATCGCATTAAAACAAATAATAGTCAACACATAGACAAAAATGACGAAAAACTCCTATATCTTTTCAAATTTGAAACAAATAACTTTTGAGAAACATGAAACTCAAAAGGCTACATAAAATTGAAAAATTAGTATGGATTTTCCTATCACTCCTTGATATAAGCCTCACTTTGATTGGAGGGGAAATAAAATGAACAAGGAGCGAGCTTGATAGATTTTTATGAACTATCTTTTCCCTAAGCATAAATCTTTCTATGGAATTATGTGTTGATTTATAGTTTAGCATGGAAGTTGAGACTTATATCAAGGGGAAAAATGATCGATGTTATAAGCCTTGCAAAAGTTGAGGTAAATTACCCACTACCATGGGTTTGTTGGAGAAACTATTCAACTTTGATATAGTCCCAAGGAGGATAAAACCAACTAAGTATAAGCATATTTCTAGTGGACCCACTCCATCAACACTTTTATTGCAATCAAATATATAACATGTGTCAGAATATAGCTACATGAAACAAGAACATAATTATGTACATCTATATTTACCAAATTAAAAGAAAACAACTTATGCACAAGAGTATTCTCTTGGAATTATTTATCCAAGTATACCTCAAAATGATCATAAAAGTAAGGATGAATAATAATTAGTTCTTGAAGAAGATTCCAAGGAGAGGATGGTAGCCTTGATTGGGATGTTGAAGCCTACTACAAAGTGTTAGTATCAAGATTACCTAAACTAAGTTCATGAAAGTTAGTAGGATAAATTTAAAACCATGACTTATTTACATAGTGGGAATCGATTTTAATAATAGGAGATGAAAGACATTTAAAGTTGGATTCCTTAAGATTATCGTGGTGAATATCGTTGGAAACTTGATGGTCTATTGCATGAGCACATGTAAAGCCATGTTTATTTATAGGAGGAAGAAAAAGAATACAAGAACAAGCCATTGATAGGTATAGATCTAAGTCACTTTGTGATAAAGGTGATTTTATGACATCATCAAAATATTTATCATATAAAACCTCCCTCTCTTGAAACTCATATGATTTATTTGTATCAATGACATAAGTAAAAGGGTAAGAAAGGGAGTTAAGATTAATCTTAATGGGAAAATAAATCTTCTCACAAATAGTATGATCCTCAAAAAAGTGTGTACTAAGTGGAGGAAAAGTTTCAATAGAAGGTTCAACCAAGTCATCACTAGATGTACTTCGATCCGTAAAGAGTTCAGGATACAAGAAGAAATGATCACCAAAGTAGATTAAATTAGGTGTATTCTTATGAATATGATCAATATTATGGTTTGGTAATATGTTTTTTGTTGAGAAGGTGGTAACTAGTGCTGGATTATCCTCCTGTTGACGATTCTTGATACTGCCAACATATAGGGGATCTCCCTAATATGAGGTCCCAATTAGACCTCACACCACTTTTTGTAAGAGTCCCATCCATAATACGACCCGGCTGCTGTTTATTTAAATGTATGCCTTGGATTTAATGGTTGGCATGAGAGAAGCACATGTGTGCTTTCGAATTAACAAGAGAGTGTGCCTTGTGAGTGTTCGATTGAAAATGTATCATGGTTCTCTCACTGCGAAGGGGAAATAAAGTGAACCTCTAAAAGAGAAGTAATAGTACTACCCTAATGGAGACACACATGTATATGAGAAAGAATCGTTGAACATCAAGTGAAATAGTTCACATAAACACCATTATTGTTAAATCATTACAACACATTTCCAATAAGTTAAGAACCGAGTCACCAAAATACTTCAATTACTCTAGTACATGTGAAATCAAACATGAATCATAAACATTCAAAGAGTAGCCTTAAAACATACACAATCCATGTATGAAAATGTGTTGGCCTAAAAGGCTTCAAGTATTAAGAAAATGTTCCAATATACATAAGTACAATGAACATCACTAAATCCAATAGTGGAGTGTTACAACCACTACTTGCTCCCCAAAAGTACTAACTATATCTCTTTAATGCCTATGGGAGAATCCAAGGTTAAAATTCCTTTACATGAAAAATGAAGATCTTTTCATAACTTGAGGCATGACCTTTTGTATCCTCATGACTCTTGTCTTTCCAACTTCTAATGACCTTTAGACTTCTACAACCATTGGACTTCCAAATGACTTTTGGAATTACATATGACTCTTGGTATTACATGTCTTTTGGACTTTCGTGGCTACTTTGTCATACATGACTCTTGGATTTCCATTTATTTGTCTATACAATGATTACATAATTGCATCATAAGTTCCACTTCATCATGTATGAGGCATGACAAGTCACTATCAGTGATGTCTGGGAGTTATAGTGATTGATGACATGGACTTCTTCAATGGGTGACATGGCTGCCACTTGTGTTTTGTTCTACATGCATCTCTAGGTTGTTGATGTTCTTCACCCTTCTTAGGATATTCAATCTTATGGAGTCTGCAGGGTGCTTTAATCATCAATTTTTCAATGTGTTCTTTTTCTTTTTGCTTCCCTTAGATGCCCCCTTTTCCCGATACTCCTCATGCATGCTTGCCACATTGTTTCTAGAGTACCTGTAACTACAATCACTCATGAAAAGCAACCATAAACTTGAAAATCTCCTATTCTAACATGTTTTATGTAGATTTTTTGTTCATGCCTTCACATTGTACTTGTAAAAAGCGAGGGGTTTTGGGCACAAGGGTGCACTTTGCAAGGCTTCAACATTGAAGGGAGGAGGCTTCAAGGCTTCGACATGCGCTCATGAGACCAAAGAGGGAACATGGTGCAAGTCTGGAGATTGAAGGATGAATATTCGTGCCTTCGGAGTGCGCTCATGAAATTAAAGGTCAAGAGGGTGCATGGCACGTGGTGGAAGGTTTAATGGTGGGACTTAAGGCCTTCGGGGTGCACTTATGCGCTCAAGGAGGTTGCACTTCTTCGAGTCGAAGGAGTGCACTCAAAGGAAGACTTAGCCTTTCCAAAGGGCGCAATTGATCCAAACTTAACCATGAACACAATAAATTACATATATAATCATAAACACAGAGATGTAGTAGAAAACACTTCATTTCATTAATATAAAATTATTGAACTATGCTTACAAATAGAATGGAAATAAGAGAGCTCAGGCGATGGTAGCTTATCTCTGAGAAGAGATGTGGCAACTACATGCCTCTGAATTCTATTACAATGAGGCTCAAGGGACTATTTATTATTGGAAAACATGCGAAAAACCTAAACAACCGAAATCTCAACCCCAGGAGATGTAACACCAAGAGTTTGTGGGCCTCGTTAGGGTTAGTTGGGCATCCAACTTCCCGGGGTCTTAACTTGGTCATATTATCTTTGTTTGGCGTGTACAATACCTTACTAGAAAGGTCTCATTGAGTACTAAATATTTCACCACAATCCCTTGCCTATGGCGATGGGCATACCGTAGACCCCAAAAAAATGTTGTTTAGGGGGTCAAAACTGCTCCAGAAGTTCAGGAATCGAAAAACTACTAAAAATAGTAAACGCTGAAATGAACAAGGAAACATATGAAACTGACTAGGGTTATAGGTGGAATAGGCAGGTGGCCATCAATATCCACCTGGATCATTCATCCCCCCATAGGAAGAAATGGTCCCCATTGCATGTATAGCCTCCATGAGGTGAGGAAATTTTTGTTGAACCTGGTCCCTGGTGAACCACTTGCCCTAGTGAAGGAGTTGTCTGGACTTGACAACTCGATATAGTTGTATCCTTTATTTCTAAGTGTTCTTGATCTGTGTGTCCATGATTTGATCAGTTGTGGCCTATTCCATTCAGTCCAGGTTGAGCTCTGTTGGTGTGAGTTGTTTTACAACGTGAGATGTGTCCAACAATGGTGGAAAGTATGGCCAAAGGCAATCTACATTGAAGACTCGATGAAGACCAAGGAATGGTGGGATGTTGAGCTCAAAGGCATTGTCACCAATGACCTTGTTGATGGTATATGGCCCATAACGGAGCGGGTGAAGCTTACGGTGTGGTCTAGCAAGGCGCTTCTTCTACAAATGTAGCCAAACTTTGTCGCCCAACTAGAACTTGTGTGGCACTCGATGCTAATCATGACACTACTTGTACTTAGCATTGGCTCTCTCTAATATATCATGGACCTATTGGAGGATGTGTTGAATGTGCTCAATGAAGTTGTTATCCCTTTCAACTTCGAACTGCACATGATTCAAATATACCTGAGTGGCTGCAAATGATATGGCAACATCAATGGGACATAATGGCTGAAATCCCAGCCCTATCTGAAAGGGACTGTGGCCTTTTGAGATGTGGAGAGCTATGTTGTAGCTATGTTGGACATAGGGGAGGCTTTCATCCCATGTGCGTGGATGCTTCGAGTTGTACATGCATAAAATTTGTACGATCATCCTGTTGATAACCTGTGTTTGGCCATTAGTTTACAGATAGAAAGTCGTGGTCTTAGTAAGTTTTGTATCTAGGATCGACCAGAGACTTGACCAAAATGCACTCAGGAATCTGTTGTCCCAATCTAAGATAATGGACTGTGGGATCAAAATGTGTACCCACACTTGCTCAAAGAAGAGATTAGCATTAGCGTCTGTTGTGATACTCTTCTTGCAGGTCACCATGATGGCCATCTTAGATAATCTGTTGACAGCCACGAAACCACAATCGTTGCGGTGCTTAGTATAAGGAAGGCCTAACATGTAATCCATGGATATTGATTCCCAAGGCCGACTAGAAGCAGGTAGAGGAGTATACAGACCTTGCTTCTTGATGGTTGGTTTAGTAATGGCACATGCGGTGCAGGATCTAATGTACTTCCCAACATCTTGACGAAGTTTCAGTCAATAAAAATATTTTTGCAATACTACCACTATTTTCTCTACTCTGAAATGTCCAACAACCCAACTATGGTGCACCTCCCAAATCATCTTTGCATGGTCACTTGAAGGAACACAGATGTGTCCCAAGTGGCATAACAATGCATCTTGAAGGTGAAAATTTGGAAATTTATTCCCTTCTAGGAGTGTCTAGTATATGTTGTCGAATTCTAGATCGCTCTTGTAAAGATGCGACCACCCAGATGTCTCGTGCCCACAAGAGTCGAGCATAGTGATTAACGCCATGACTGGTGGTTGACTGAGACAATCGCCGACATTATTATTGCTGCCCTTATTATAGTTGATGTTCAAATGGAACAGTTGCAGATAGGTGGACCATTTATGATGGTGATTGTTCTACAACTTCCCTTGTGTCTGTATGAATTGTAGAGGTTGGTGGTCTGTGTGGATGACCATTTCCTTCCCCATAATTTAATGCTTCCATTGACGGCAGGCCTAGACAATGGAATAAATTTCTTTGTCATACGTTGGGTACTTTTGGATTGTGTCTGAAAGTGTCTCACTGTGGTAAGCCACTAGATGCCCATGCTGAATAAGAACTGCACCAATAGCATAGTCAAAGGAATCTATCTCAATCTCAAATGGTTGTTACAAGTTTGGTAATGTAATCATTGGTGCATAAAAAACGTGATTCTTCAACTCGAAGAACGCTCACTGTTGGGTTTCCGACCAAAATAACTTTTCTTTCTCTCCGCCCTTAGTGACTTGACTTAAAGGCCAAGTGATATGAGAGAACCCCAACATGAACCTATGGTAGAAATTGGTAAGACCCAAAAAGTTGTGGAGCTCTGTTAGAGTGGTTGGGGTTGGCCAATCCCAAATGACTTGTATCTTGTATGGGTCCACATGTACACCCTACTCATCAATGATGTAACCCATATATTGGACTCGAGTTAGGCCAAAGGTGCATTTCTCCAAGTTAGCATACAACTTGTGTTTTCGAAGGGTTTGAAGGACCAGTTGAATATGCTGGAGGTGATCTTCCCAACTCTAGCTAAAGATCAAGATTCATCTAGATACACCACCACAAATACATTGGTGAAGGGTCGCAAGATGTCGTCCATCAGTGTCATGAAGGTTACAGGGGCATTCATCAATCTAAACGGCATGACCAACCATTCAAAAAGGCCCTCCTTGGATTTGAAGGCACTATTCCACACATCAGAGGGTTCGATAGGCATCTGGTGATAACTTGACTTCAAGTCAATCTTGTTGAAATATTTTCCCCCCTTGAGCTGGTCTAGAAGGTCATCAATCCACGGGATTGGGTACCTATTCTAGACAATGATCTTGTTCAGCTTGATAGTCAATACATAGCCTCCAGGTCCCATCGTCCTTTTGTACCAATACAATCGGGCTCCCACAAGGTGATGAGATTTGCTTGATGTGTTGTTTCTATAGTAGTTCTTGAATCTGCCTCTTGATCTCATACTTCTCCATAACGGAGCATCGATAGATCAGTCCATTAGGCAGCGGTGCGCCTAGGGTTAGATCGATGGAGTGCTTGACCTAATAGTGCAGAGGTACCCCTATGGGTGAGGCAAAAATATCCCTATACTCCTCCACAACCTTGTCCATCTGTTGCTACTGTGAAGAGGAGCACTGCCTAGAAGCCGTGGCCATAACCTTCTTCTTGCTTTGGGGGCGAATCATAAGGAAAACAAATTTCCTGGTCTTGGAAATGATCTTACTACATTTCTTTGTAGTGATCAAAGAGATGGTGGTAGGCGGGGCTACCTCCTATATCCTGTACAACTTATTAGCCAAAGTAATAATCACTGAGTGAGGTCTAGACTCATATACAACATGTCGCTTCCACAAGTATGGTTGTCCTAACAATACATCAAAAGCTTCAAGAGGAGAAACGTCACACACTACCTCATCCATGAAGGGCTCGATGCTGTAGGGAAGGTGACACTGTTGGCTGACATGAAGATCTCGTCCTTGGTGAAGCCACCCTATGGTGTACGACTGTGTATGTGATATAGTCTTTAGGCCCATCCGCTTCACGACATCTGCTGAAATGAGTTTCTTTTGGCTCCCGCCGTCGACAATGAACTGCAGTAGAGAACCCTTCACCCACATATGTGAGTGGAATAGGAGTTCCCCCTCCTTTGGATCTTCAGGCTCAATTTTTTGGAGCTTTGTGGTCGCCATGGTGGCAATGAGCTCTGCATCAATGATCTGCTTCCCCTTGTCAGTTCCCTTATCAACTTCTGATTTAGAGTCAGAACCTACGTCTGATTCGGAAGCCTTCAGCTCAACCACTAGTGACTTCTTGGCCCGACACTCACTTTTATTGTGAGTAGATATCTTATGGAACTCACACCGTTTTCCGGTGTCCTTCTTCATTTTCGTGGTGTTGTTGTTTGCTTGCAGCTTTGGTGGACTATCCTGGGTAGCCCTGTCTTGTCTTGGTCCTTTGTTATGTGGTTTGGGGTGCCTTTTCCTTGATTTGGATTTACAGATCCAAAGTCTCGCTTCTTCTATTTAAACTTCTGCTCAATCTTTACAGCGTACCGATACGTTGTGCCAAGCAAGGAAATGTCCAGGAACTTCATCTCATCCTGGATGTACTTGTGTCGATAGTCACGGTACTTGAGCACCAAACGTCACTTAGTATCCTTGATACCCAGCTTCGTGCGAAGTGTATGGAAATTATTTGTGAAATCTAGCATATCTTGGTCCATAGTGTGGTCCACTTTATGTATATATATTCATAGCTCCCAATAGGGTAATATTGTTCCTTGATGGTGTCTCAGAAAGAATTCCAAGTGGGTGTGGCTAAAAATAGCGAGGGTTCATTCATCCTTTTGTTCACTATAGGTTTCCCACCAATCCTTGACGTGTGGGGGGGATTTGAGAAGTACAAAAGTAATATTTTCCCGATTGGAAAAGTAATGAACTAAAAAATATCCTTCCAATAGATTTAACCATTTATCTACGACTTCTGCATCTACCAGGCCTTAGAATATGTGAATATCAAAGTTAAATTGTACCTTAAAAGGAGTGGCACCTCCAAAGTGGATATTGGATGAAGATACATCACCTTTGGGTAGTCATCAGAGGATCTAGTCAAAGTTATCCATCATTTCCTCCCTTTGTCACTCGAGGGCTTCCTCGAGCAACATTTTGAAAGGATCTCCTGCCCCCTCATCTTTGGTTTCTTCTGCCATGGGAGGTCGTCACATTTTTTGAGGTTGATCCTTCAATGGTTCAACCATATCGAGCCCTAACTCCTTATACCTTGACCTCGTTGGGGACATGCAAAGAAAAATAGAGAAAGAGAAGACCGCTCTGATACCACTGATCTGAACTTAAACAAGAATGCACCAACTTACATATATAATCATAAACATAGAGATGTAGTAGATAAACACTTCATTTCATTAATAGAAAAATATTGAACTATGCTTACAAACAGAATGGAAATAAGATAACTCGGGCAATGGTAGCTTATCTCTAAGAATAGATGTGGTGGCTACATGCCTCTGAACTCTGTTACAATGAGGCCCAAGGGCCTATTTATTATTGGGAAACATGAAAAACCCTAAACAACCAAAACCCTAACCCCAGGAGATGTAACACCAAGATTTTGTGGGCCCTATTGGGATTAGTTGGGCATCCAACTTCTCGGGGTTGTAACTTGGTCATATTATCTCTGTTTGGCGCGTATGATACCTTGTTGGAAAGGTCTTGCTGAGTACTATATGTTTCACATCAAGCCCTTGCCTATGGATATGAGCCTGTTGCGAACCCCTAAAAATGCCTTTTAGGGGGTCAAAACTGCTACGAAAGTTCATGACCTGTAAAACTGCTAAAAATAGTAAATGTTGAAATGAACAGGGAAACAAATGAAACTGACTAGGGGGTCTAGGTGGAATAGGTGAGTGGCCACCAATATCCACCTGAATCAGCAGTTCAAAACAAGTAAGGGGAAGGTGCTTTAGGAGTGCGTTATACGCTCTTGGAGGGCATAGGGTGCACTTCTGAACAATGAAGAATTCCCTATCAAGATTTCAAAGTGCACTCATGCACTATTTGCCTTAATGGGTTCTTTTTGAAACCAAAATTTATCTATTTATGGAAAATAGGACAAGATGTGAACATGATGAGTTTTGACATAAAAACATGTGTGACACATATCAACTCATCAAGAAGACTTAAATAAGCTTCAACAATGATAAGTAGATATGAAAGCACGACTTTACATACATTTTCCAAGTACATTAGGTGAAGTGTGTGCGACTATGACCAAAAAGTGTCATTTCAAAACAACAAAGATGTTACGATCTTGAAGTACACAAAATATGTTCTAATCAACACGAAGACACTTAACAATGATCAAGAACACTTGAAACACATAAAATAACATGAAACAACATTTGGTGACCTAGTTGACGATGAAGTAGGCTCCAAAATTTGAATATAGTGAAATTTTTGGAAGGTGTTGTAGTAGTGACAACATTGGGCAAACTTTAGCTTCTTTGTTTAGGAATAGATTTCTAGTTAAAGGGTCAATCCTTTAAGAATTAAATTGATTCACCAATTGGATTCCCTTGACTTCCCCCTTTTTACCTGGTTATATATGTAGTACCTTACTTTGTTTGACTTGGTTCGAACTCACAAATGAAAACCATATCACAATTGTTTCAATCTAGGAAAGGGTAATGTGCGCGATGATTTCATGATATTCAGAGTATGAATTTTCATCTATGGTGTTGCCCCGTTGTCAACAGGACTGGACAGTGCCTTGCTGATGTCACTTCAGGAGCACAAACATTGATTCACTTCCAGCAGGCCTGGAAAATATCCCAATGAAGTCGCTTGCTTCACCTCCTTGCGCATGGCCTTTCACTTCTTTCACATTTTATTTATTTATTAAATGGGACTTTGCTTTGACAATTATTATTTTCAATGGGTGGAAGGGGGATCTTGACTTATTAAGTGCAAAGGAGGTTTCCCCTTTAGAGAAGTATTTTAGAACCTCTGATATACTTTTTCTCTCTTTAGATTTTCCCTTATCCTTTCTCTACTAGATTAGATAAGTGTTAACACACAAGTAGATTTACACCAATTTGCGCAGTTTGGATACTAGAATAGGCACAAATCTAATAGGTTGCCTCAAGGTTTCCCTTTTGGATGTATCTTATTTTTCGTCTTGACTTATCTCAGCCTATGACATCTTCTCAAAGAAAAGAAGAAGATGACAAAAAGGTAATCGTTGTGGTTGTGACACTTTCTCTTTTATTCCACCATAAATTCCTTTAGAGCCAAACACTTTTCACACAAGGTCTTATTTATGTACAATGATAATGACAAAATAAAACACAAGAGAGGATTGACATGACACACATATGAGCAAGACAGATGAAAAGAAAATAAAAGAGAAGAACAAACTATACAAGGAGTGCAACTTGTAGCTTCTATTTGTTAGAAAATTGTATATTACAGAGCAATGGAACACATAAAATATTGTAGAAATATAAACACAGAAAACACATAAAACAAGAGAGACACAAATATACGTGGTTCACCCAGTTTGGGCTACGTCCACGGAGGAACAACCAGTCCTTCTTTTTATATTATCCAGCAAACTGAAGAGATACAACCTATAGCAGATCCACTGTAACTCCCTCTTCACTCTCAATCTCCTCTCTCTTCCTCACTCAGAATACCAATCTACATAGACGCAATACAATTCCATCATATATAGCGAGGGGTTGCCTTCTAGGGAAAAAAACCCTAAATTAAACATAACTTCTACCATCAGATCTCCGCCTACTAAACATCCGAGATTGACTATGAAATTACAACATTTTACAAGGCAATTTTACATCTATTCTTAGCTTCGGGGGCGCTTCCCCTGATCCCTCCGCCAAGGGGGGGGCTCCCAAAAGCTCGCAGCTGCCCCCTGAACCCCCCCTGCAACGAATATTTTACGGGCGGCATTGCCACCCCATTTCGAATTGGAGTCCAATGTGGCAATACCTTTGAATACAGGAGATAATCAGGCTCCACACCCAACACTACTGAAAGTAATGCTTCAAATCTCCACCATTTACGGGAAGGGGGTAAATCCTCCCGTCTAAGGATTTCAGCTTGGAGGTATTATGACCGAGCTTTTCATCGATGGTGAATGGGCCATTCCAAAAAGGTTTGAACTTCGTGTGTTTACCCTTTTCTTCATTTGCCTTATCCCACTTCAGAGCTAGGTCAACCACATCAAAATTCCTAGTCCCTGTAGACTTTTTATCGAACCAATGCTTAACACAGTTTTGATGGACAACAAATATTTCTTTGGCTTTGAGCCTTTATTCCTCAAGTTTTAGTAAAGTATCTATCCTGCTATGAACTAGAAGGAAAGGTATACCTTGAGACTCTTGGGAGAGTTGCAAGGTTGGGAGATACAGGTTTAGGGGAAAGATAACTTCTTTACCATAAACCAAAAAATACGGTGATGTTTTAAGGGAAGGGTTAGGGGTCATAAGTTCAACCCATAATGCATTGGTCAAAGCGTTGTGCTAGTTCCTTTTCTCAAAGAAGATAGTTTTCTTGATGATGTGAATAAGGTTTTTATTTGTCGATTCAGCCAAACCATTTCCCTCTAGGTAATAATTAGATGCATGGTTTGATACAATCCCATTTTCTAATGTGAATTTAGAAAGTTTCAATGAAGAAACTAAGTCACATTATTAAAGACAAGTTACATTGGAATGCCAAACCTAGTTATAATGTTATGTTGTAATAATTGGATGACTTCCTGGTCATTTACTTGTCTCAAGGGAACTGTGTCTGACCATCGAGTGATATAGTCTATCACGATAAGAATAAATTGATGTTACGTTGAAGAATGTGGAAAAATTTCCCCAATAACATCTAGGCCCCACTGTTGAAAATGTTCCTCAATTGCTACTGGTAGTAGTGGGATGACTGACTTCTGATCCCAATCAGCACATCTTTGACAAGATGGACACTTGAAGACATAAGCGTGAGTATATATAAATAGAGTGGGCCAATAATAACTAGCCATCATGAATTTATGTGCAGTTGTGTCGCTTGCATAGTGACCACGTGCTGGTCCATTGTGCAAGTCTCTAAGTACCTTCTCTGTATCTTCTGGCTGAAGGAATCTTAGAAGAACACTTTTGTGGTGCTTTCTGAAAAGTACTCCATGAACAAGTTGGTAGGATAGGGATTTTAATCGCATTACTTTTTTTTTTTAATTCTAAAAATGTGTGGGAAAGGTGTCGTTCTCTAAAAACTATCATATATCGGAATACCATGGAATTGTAGACGAGGACTAGGGAACATGTTCAACATTATACATTTCTATTTCCTGCTCCCAACCTGATAGATATTACTCAAGAGAATCTCTTTCTTTGACCGCTAATTGAAAAAGTCTATGACCCTTAATGGTATAAATTGGTTTGAATTCCCAATCATATTATTGCAAACATGTCATCCAATTTTCCCTCTTCTTACCCATCTCCTACTGCACGAAAAGTATTCTTACCACGGAGTGTAGTACAAATATGATTGTGTGAGCCTTTAGAAGGTAGGACCTTAAATATTTGACTACCTTGTATACAACATATGCTTGTTTTTCAATGATAGGATAATCTAGCTCTGACCCCTGTAAACCAACACTCATGAAAGGGATAGGTCATTCATTTCCTTCAGTATCCTTCTGAGTAAGTACGACCATGGTGGATGAATCTGAAGCAAAGGTATAAAGCAGTAAGTATTTTCCATAATCAAGACTATATAATGTAGGTGCATCAGTGATAGCTTGTTAAATTTGAGCAAAACGATCCTTCTCTTGTTTATCCCATTTGTAAATTGCATATTTCTTAATCATCCCTTATGAAGGTTTAACTATTTGAGCATAGTCGGAGATGAACTTTTGCAAGAAATTAATCTTCCTGAAGAAACATTACATAACCTTCTTATTCACCGATAAAGCAATTTGTGTAATATCTTTGACCCTCTCGGGATCAAATTTAATTCCACTCTTCGCAATGATGTTCCCTAATAGCGTCCTTTCTAACACACCAAAGATGCTTTTCTTGGGATTGAGAGAAATCCCATATTTATGACACCACTCAAATATCTATTTCAAATGGTGTACATGATCTAATCTTCTTTTGGAAAACACAATAAGGTCATCCAAATAAACCACTACACTTTGACCAATAAGGCCACGAAAAGCGAACCAAGTTAGAATTTCATGTTTTCAAAAGTGCCTTCCTCATTAACTTATGTATGAATATTTTTAATAACAAAGGTTGTGAGTAAAATTAAGGACACCAACGTTACAATAAATTCTTCATCAAGGTTATAAAAACACAAGTAAAAACATAATATAAAATGAAACGAAATAAAATATAATAAAATATAATACAATATACTATAATATAATGTAATTTAATTTAATTTATTTAATATAACACAATATACTATAATATAATATAATTTAATTAATTAATTTTAAGAAATAAAATAAAAATATTCATATATGAAAACCAACCAAAAATAAAATATACAAAAATATAGCAAACCAAGTTCTGAAATTTGTACACGAGGTGCAACACGATTTCAGTGCAAGTGGGTTTTAATTTTAGCTTCTCAAGATTCCACAATGCCATGTTTGAGATGGAATTATGGACCCTACAAAAACCCTAACTTCCTCAGCTCATATATTCGAAAATATAGTGATACAAGATCTAAAATTCAGGCATGAGGTTCAGAACGAGTTCAATTCAAATGGGTTTTAATTTCCACTTTTAAAACTGCGTAGAAAAATGTTATAGTGAAAATTCCATGATGACCTATTTGAAGCAACGAAACCCTAGAATCCAAAGCTCCGATACCAAATGTTATGCAATCAACTCACAAAATAGAAGAAGAAATAGATAAATGACTTGAAAATAAGCCTTTTTGAGGGGGAAACCTCCTTTACATTACACAAATGAACAATTCTTCGATGATACAAATGACAAGGCCTCCTTTCTATATATAGGAGTCTAAGGGGTTTCCAATATAATCAAAGCCTACATAACAATAATATTGTATGGGCACAACTATAACAATAGTGGGCTTCTATGGAGCACAATAATAACATCATGGGGACTACATGGGCACAACAATACAATAAGGGGGTTGCACTAATAATAATAGGGGGCTACACTAGTATATAGGGACCTAACATCATATAATATTACTACTATTACTATGTACATCTATATTACAAGATTCATTTGCACCAGTTGGAGAACAAGGAAGGAACTCCAACTGTGTATCTAGTGGGACGGGTGATGGTTGCGCTTGATAACGCCCGTGATCAGTTTCCAAAAAATAATTTCCAAAGATTAAATAAGCAAAGGAAACAAGCTCAGTATGGCCCTCAAGTAGTGTCACATTGTATTTCATGTCTCGAAGCTGATTATTCCTGTCATTATATGGAAGCCATAAATGTGACCAATCTGTAGAAAAATATCCTTGTAATTTACTAGAACATACTCTACTCAGGAGTACGCCATAAGCTTTTGGGATCTCCATAATTACAATATTTATACATTAGTGAACTCGATGACCAGATGATATTTGGATATGAATATTCTTGAGTTCACCAATAGTTTAGACAAGAGATTTGTCTAACTGAATGATTTGTGCATTGGTTTTTTACCATTTAGCATTTATTTTGTTTGCAACAGATAATGGGATTACATTCATAGATGCACTAGAATCTACTAAACAATTATCTACATTGTAATTGAAAATTTCAAATGTTAACAAAATTGGAGGGTAGAGAGTGATAACATCTAATGTTACAAAATTAACTACCGGTTCAAGGAACCAAAAGACTTACCAAACACCTTTTGTGAGGTAGAATATTTGTCACCTAACAAAGATTGTGAAAAATCTTGGACAAGTAATTCACGCTGACATGTGATCTTTGCGAGCTTATAGATGGAATTTTTGGTGGGTAGTAACCACGAGTAAGTCTCCACATTTACATTTTTACTCCTACTTATTAAGGTTCTAAACAACACATAAATGATGGTGTGCAGTAACTCTTGGTAACTATATATATTTACATCTTGTTCATATATCCATTTTTTATGCAAATACATGCTTAAGTTTTCATAGATTTTAATTTTGGTTGGGTTTCATATGAACATTAACAATGAAAAATCACTCCACAAATATATAAAAATGATGGCATAAATATTGCAAGTGTATCCAAACATTATGGTAGAAAAAATTGAGGCAGTTATCCATATGGTATAAAGGATACAATAAGACCATCTAGTTTATGGTCAAATCAAATGTTTGGAAAATATTTTTTGCAATAATATTGAAAAATAAATATTTGTTTTTTAAAGTTAGACATTATAAGTTGTACTAGTTAATGCAAAACTAATAGCAGTTAACAAACAAATGGATTTCTAGTGTCCTACCTTGGCAAGGACTAGTAACTCTCTAACAGTGTTATATAATGATTATAGAGTAACTCCTTAACAATATCACAAAATAAATGATATATAAATGAATTAACTTTTTTAATTACCCTTAAACATCTACAAAATTTGTTTAATATTATTAATATGTAAACAAGTTGTCATTTCAAAATTATTTTTTCATTTAATTATTTACATATTTTTTAAATCTTTATATATTGTCTTTTCATGTGTATGGAAGTGCCTTCCTCATTAACTTATATATGAATATTTTTTATAACAAAGGTTGTGAGTAAAATTAAGGACACCAATGTTGCAATAAATTTTTCATCAAGGTTAAAAAACACAAGTAAAAACATAATATAAAATGAAACGAAATAAAATAAAATAAAATATTTAAGTGAAATGTTTAATTAAATTTATTTCATTTATAAAAACACAATAACATTGATAAAAATAATAAAAAATTGAAGTGATTTAAATAAAATTAAATGGAATGATTTTTTTTGGTAAGGATAAGGTGTGTTGATAAACAATAATATAAAATCCCACCAACTTTTTGTAAAGTCTAAATCACTACCATGAATTGAGGGGCACTCTAAACAAAATCCCAAAAGGAGTAGGTGAGTTTATATATAATCTTATAGAATCCCACTATATTTTTTATAAATTCCAAATAAGTATGGTGAATGGACAGGAAAACCAATCAAATCCCTTCGAAGCATTTGGATTAATTTTCTACATACACTAATTAGGGAGACATAATAATTTGATTATTTATTCACTCAATTTGTAAACACATATACTGATTTAGATCCATCTAACACTGGATCTATCATGCGCTGAGAGGGATCAAGTCCCTCGAGGTGCAAACTTTCTTTTTGGAGTGTAGAATTTGAGGAAAGGTTTGCATCTCAAGGGATTTGATCCATCTCGGTGCATGATAGATCGAGTGTTAGATGGATCTAAGTTGGTTCCCATTAAGGGCAAGAATGTCACATTTTTAGATTATCATTATTATGTATATGTTTGAGATTAACTTCAAAATTCACATTATTTTCTCTTTGCTTGTTATGAACATATCATTCTCTTCTTTAATTTAGTCTGTGTTGCTTGCCTCAAATGTTTTGTAAATATGTGTTTGGATGCTTTAGGTGGTTTGTGTATGTATGTGTTTGGATTTGGATGATACTGTTTTTGAATGTTACAATGATTGTGTTATATTTTTAGGTGTGCTTGGAATTTTTTATTAGTAATTAGTTGGTGATGAATAAGGGAGACAATCTTGTCAATAGTTTGCATAAGTATTGATACTATACATTTATTTCATTTAATTGTAGGTATCACAATTTCTGACAGCTAATTAATTCTCAATAGTGTCCCTCCAGTTATTACTAAATATACCTTGAAGAGTAGTTTTAACAATTTATTGCATCATGATTACTCTTGATTTTTATTTTTTTTTATAATGTTTGAAAGAATTTATTTCCTTCAAGAATATTTTGATGATTTTTCTATCTATAGTCTACTATCAAAGTAAAGAAATAATCTATTTTTGTTTTTAATGAATGGCTAGAATTATAAAATCTTTACATTATTTATTTCTCTAAACAATTATCACATCTCCTTCAAGAATATTTTGATTTGTTTTGAATATTTATAACTATATATTTTCCTCTTATAAATATTATGAATACATTATTCTATGCAATTATCTATTAGTAACTTTGAATATATTTTGAAAATATGTAATTGTCTATTAGTAATTAGTTGGTGACGTACAAGGGAGACGATATTGTCAAGGATTAATTTGCACTTTGTAGGAGGATTGATTCTGCACATCTATTTCATTTTAATTCTATGTATCACAACTTTGGATAACTAATTAATTCTTAATAGTGTCCTTTTAGGTATTAATAAATATATCTTGAAAATGTTTTTCCTTAATAATCTAGAATTAACAACATATAATGCAAGCAATCAAATAAGATTATAAAACAACATCTACACCAAAATCAATGCATCTAATACAAGCAATAAAATGAGATTAGAAATCAACATCTACACTAAAATCAATGCATCCAATAAAAGAAAACAAATAGGATTATAAATCCAAATATACACTGAAATTAATGCATCCAGTGGAAGCAATCAAATAGGATTAGAAATCAACATCTACACTGAAATCAATGCATCTAGAGAAAAAGATCAAATAGTATTAGAAATCAACATCTACATTGAAATCAAGGCATCTAGTGCAAGAAATTGAATAGAATTCTAAGAAAACATCATCTCCATGTTATTCACAATTCAGATTGTTAGTTTGGGATAACATTTTCATGTTCCAGACAAAGCAATTTAGTCTTATATAATGAATATTATATATTTTATTAAAAGTTTATATATAGAAGAGTAAGATTTAAAATTATTTTTAATTGGTTAAGAGATTATTTTCTTAACCACAAGGAAACAAGTTAATGATCCACCCTTTTTTCCATTGTCCTTTGGTTAAATGCTATATAACACAAACTTGGTTAACGACCAATTTGTTATCCCAACTTAAAACATCATAGTCTTATCCACCATGAAATGCACCAACATGCTTGGTGATTCCCATGGCAATGGCTACTTTAAGATAAGAGTTTTAATTATTGTTATAATTCACCCATACACTTCATCATAACATCTAATGGAGTTGTATAACTTGGAAGCATTAGTTCCATAAATGTTATATTAACCCTTACACAAGTTTTTATGAGTAGAGCTTGATATCTTTAAAAACAATAGATGCTACCATTAGAAAAATGACAGCAAATGTTGGTGCATTGGACTGAATGAAGAATATTGTGATGCCAAATATGAGAATGTGGAAAATAGGTGTCAGTAGATAAATGATAACCAAACTACTCGAACAAGACTAAAATAACAATATAATTGAAAACAAAATAACCTCTTAAAATTTGCTTGTTCCAACATAGTATTACATCCCTACACATTTGATTTGGAGTTTTAGAACCATCTCAAGATGAAAATGAGCACTTCGACCTACCTAAAAAGTAATATAAAAATTAAATAAAATATATACCAACATTTCAAAATAATTTTTTCTATTATCCTAAAATTTAGGATAAAAACATATTTTCATTTACAATATTCTTCAAAGTAAAATATCAATAAAACAAATAAAGAAAGGGAAATTCCCATATATTTAAGTATTTTAATATATTTTTGTCATATATTCCCCTCTTTTAGCCATGATTTGATCCATTTTAGTCATACATTGATCCAAATCATCAAATATTTAGTCAAAGCCATAAAAAGGGCATTATCTAAATATTCAACAATGTCAATCTATTTCGGCTACATATTCCCCTCATTTTGTTATGAATTGATCCATTTTAGTCGTATATAGGTCCAAGTAGTCAAATATTTATACAACACAATCACGAAAATGTATTGGCGAATATTTCACTATTACAACTTATTTTAGTCATATATTCCCCTCTTTTGGTTATGATTAGACCCATTTTGACCATATATGTATCAAAATTGATGCCACTATCTAAATATTTGACAATTTCAACCTATTTTGGTCATGATTTAACACATCTTAGTAGTATATGGGTCCAAATCAACAAATATTTAGAAAACACCATAAAGAAATGGCACTATCTAAATATTCGATGATTCCAAACTATGTTGTTCATATATTTCCCTCTTTTGGTCGTGATTTGACCCATTTTAGTTATATATAAGTCCAAATTGTTGAATATTTAGATAATTCTATCAAGAAATGCCATTTTCTACATATTCAATGATTTCAACCTTTTACATTTGCCTCCTCAAAAAGTGTATGGATATGATTCTCATGGACGAAGAGACATTTAATCAAAGATGAAATTGTAGATGGCTTAGGTTTCTCAGATTTCTCATCCTCAAAATCAAAAGAGGACGAGTTGTGCTTGAAAAGCTTTTTGGTGACCTTATATGCTTCCCTTCTTTGACTAATAAACATGAGAGAGAAGGGGAGTCACGAGCTAGGGTTTGATGCAGGGTTTGACCCTAGCAGGCCTACAACAGTGACAAAGGGTAGGGGAATCACGGGCTAGGGTTTGATGCAGGGTTCGACCCTGGCAGGCCTACAACAGTGACAGAGGGCAGGGGAGACCATAGTAGATAAGGACAAGGGAGCACTGTCACGAGTCATAAAAGTAAGATCGACTGGGGCAGGTGTGAATTGACGGAAGAATGATGAGCCCGGAAGGGGGGGGGAGCGATCCCCTCCTACAAGAATGTGACGGCGGGAGACACAGGCATAAATGGGACTACGGGAAGTCAAGGAAAAAGGGGCAAGGGCGCATCGGTCATGGGAGCACGCTGGCAAGCAGGTCTAGGAGGAAAATGTCTGCCTAGAGCAGCAAAAACACCAAGGTTTGTTATCCCCAACAACAAACTAGAGGAATATAGAGGGTATATGAAAGATCATGTGCTAATCTGCAAATTCATAGGGGCTTGGCTTACAGAGAAGGAACTGGTTAAATGGATACAACAACGATGGCAACCGAAAGGTCACATAGACTTGAAAGTAGGATCGAAAGGCTTCTTTTCAGTATTATTCTTTAACCTGGAAGACAAAGAGAAGGTCTTTGAAGATGGCCCTTATTTCTTCAATAATGCTGGTTTATTTATGCGACACTGGGAAGAATGCTACAACCCGGATCAGGAAAAAATGCTGGCATCACCAGTTTGGGTCCACCTATTCAGCCTCCCAATGGATTTCTGGGACCCGGAAATCCTTGAAGGTATAGGTAACTCGATTGGACCTTCGTCAAAGGGGTTGACACAACAAAAAAAGGAAGGTAAACTTCTTATGCCCAGATTTGTGTTTATATGAACATTACAGAACCTCTCCTTTATTGCTAGAAGTAGAATATCATGATGAAATTTGGCAACAATCTCTGGATTATGAGCACATACCCTTTAGGTGTCAGAGATGCCATGAATATGGGCATCTGTTCAAATCTTTCCCTTAGAACTTCCCAGAGCCCACTCAAGAAAGGAGGAAGGAAGAAGGATCTAGTAAGGAAACGGAAGGGGGATCCCAGGAGGTCCACAGAAGGAAAAGGGCCCAAAAACCAACAAGTAACCATAAGAACCCACAAAAATAGAAGGAATAAGAAAATCAGAACAAATTCATTGTGCTACAGGAAGAGGAAATGGAAGAGATCAATGAGGAAAGTAGTGACGAGCCAATAGAGCCAATACAGAAAGAGAAAGGGAAAAAGCAAGAACAAATCAAAACAGTGGAAGAAAATGAAGGGGAAGGAAATAAAAAATAGATGGAGCAAAGCCAGATGGAGATAGACCCATAGAAGGAAAATCTTAGCGAAGAGGAACAAGTGATGAAAATATTGAGAGGTTCATCCCAGAAGACCAAAATCAACTATACAAAGAAATGTTTCAACAATATAAAATGAAACTAGGAATGATCATGGTAAGTCAACCCGAGCATCTAAGATCACAGGGAGGATAGGGGCAGGAAGTAGGAGTATCAGGCAAAGGAGGGAAAAAAGGGGGAAGAATACCCATGAGTGAATCCATCCAAATGGTGGGAAAGATGCTTGTTAACTCAGGAAGAGTGGTGCCATTATCAGAGGTATTCCACCAACCAACCAAACTGTTGAAATGATAATCATGACCTGGAACATAAGAGGTCTAAACAGTAAAGGGAAACAGAGATATCTCAAAGAAAGATTGAGGAAAGATAAACCTAGTGTGATGTTACTTCAAGAAACAAAGATCCGTGAATTAAAATTGAAGGAGATCATGGGAAACATCAAGCCCAGGTACGAGATAGTAGGAAAAGATGCTATAGGAAGTGCAGGAGGTTTGGCCATACTTTGGAACCCTGAAGAAGTAAGATTTGAAGAATGGGTAAGTCTACCAAGAATCCTCTCTAGAAAATTTAGAAACAATGGATCCAAAGAATGGGTTCTCCTCTCAGGGGTCTACGGTCCTCATATCCCAGGAGAAAGAAGGAATTTCATCCAAAACTTAGTAAAAGTGAGAGATCTGCACCAAGACACACCATGGATTATAGGCGGGGATTTCAATATGATTACATCCCTGAATGAAAAAAGAGGAGGTGTAAGAAGAATAGATGGAGATATGGAATTATTTGTGAATACCATAAATGATCAGAGGCTAGTGAATATCCTAACTAATAATGGGATACACAAATGTAATAACAGAAGAGGAGGGAAGCATCAGATTGCCTCAAGATTAGACAGATTCCTAATATCTGAGCAGATTATGAGTAGAGACATTTTTGTGGAAGCGATGATATTACCTGAGATGGGGTCAGGCCATTGGCCAGTTAAATTAGAGATAGATTTCAAAGCCAGTCCTAAAAATCGACCATTCAGATTCGAGGCTTTATGGCTCAGAGACCCTAAGTTTATAAACAAAGTAGAGGAATGGTGGAAGCAAAGTGAACAAAGGGAAAGAAACAGAATGAAAACGTTCCAACTCAAGCTAAAAGAAATGAAGAAAAAATTCAAGAAGTGGAACCAAGAAGAATTCGGAAACATAATACAGGACCAACAGTAGTTAAATCAAAGGATGATGGCAATACAACAAGAAATGATAAAGGAAGGGCGTAGTGAAGAATTAGCAGAAGAAGAAGGCAGACTGGTTAGCCAAATGGAGGAAAGAAGGAAGGAGGAAGACATCTTATGGAGGCAAAAGTCCAAAGTAAACTGGTTAAGGGAGGGAGAAAGGAACACTAAATTTTTCCACAAAGAAATGATGCATTACAGACAGAGAAATGGAATCTTTTCCCTGAAAAATGAAGGAGGAGTCTGACAAAATCAGCATGAGGATATGGAGGAAACTCTGGTTAGACATTTCAAAGATCTTCTAACAGAACCGCAAGAGGAAAGACAAGAAGCAACTCGAAGAATATGCAGCCAAATCCCCAATATGATTACCAGAGATCAAAACCTTGCTTTAATGAGAGCAACTACGATAGAGGAGGTGGAGGAAGTGGTGAAAGGAATGAAGAAAAATAAGGCTCCGCGATAGGACGACTTTATGACAGAATTCTATCAAGCTGCATGGAAGTTCATAGGCAATGATATCCTAGAGGTGGTTGAAGAATCTAGAAGAAATCAAAAGGTATGGTCGGGTTTAAATGCCACTCTCCTCTCTCTCATCCCTAAAACCTCCCAATAAGATGACCCGCAGGGTTTTAGACCTATCACCCTCTATAATGTTATTTATAAAATTATCTCCACTCTAATAGTTAAAATATTGAAACCGATGTTGCCTAGTATTATATCCCAGAACAAATAGGGTTTGTGGAGGGCAGACAGATCTTAGATGGACTGATAACTTCCCAAGAAGTGGTGCACTCACTAAGAGAAAAAAAGATGGCTAGAATGATGATTAAATTGGATCTATCCAAAGTCTATGATAGATTAAATTGGGAATACTTGAGGAAAGTTTTGGAGGCCTTTGGTTTTTGTAATAGATGGATAGATTGGATCTCGGTGATGATATCCACCCCGGTATTCTCAATCCTCTTAAATGGAACCCCGTCATCCACCTTCAAAACCACCAGAGGTCTTAGGCAAGGGGATCCCTTAACCCCATTCCTTTTCATTATTGCCGCAAATGGGCTAGGAAGGTATATAAAAAAGGAAGTGCAAGAGGACAAAATCAAAGGGATAAGGGTTTGTGGGAAAGATCTCCCGACAACCCACCACTAGTTCGTGAATGATATCATGCTATTCTGTGTTGTATCTCTCAGGAAAGTCAAAAGGATGAAAGACATCCTTGATATCTTCATGGAAGCCTTGGGCACTCAAATTAACAAGGAGAAATCATGCGCTTACTTCTTCAACACAACTGGCAATGTAAAAACTTACCTTGCAAGAATTTTGGGATTCATGGTAGGTGAGTTACCCACAAAGTATCTAGGAATACCCTTGGCAATCAATTCGCTTAAGATGGAAAATTGGTAGCAGACTATAGAGAAGATCCTAGGAAGGCTAGCCAACTGGTCTTTCAGATCCTTAAACCTTGCAGGAAGAGTAGTACTGGTAAAAGCAGTCCTGCAATCAATACCGATTTACCAATTATCTGGGATGGCAGCCCCGAAAGGGGCATGCTCCAAAATGGTGGAAATATTTAAGAAATTCATATGGGGAGGGCCTCAACAACAGAAAAAATGGGCTTTGATTTCCTGGCAAGGACTGACTAGGAAAAAGGAGGAAGGGGGCTTGGGGCTGAGGGATCCATACATCATCAACCAAATTATGGGAGCCAAGTTGTGGTGGAGATGGATGGCAGGGGGAGGAGACCTTTGGAAACGAATATGGATGGGGAAGTATAATATGCCAGGAAGAGCAGAAGATATATTAAGGTATGCAGAACCACCAAGAGGATCTACCATCTGGAACCTGGCAAGCCAGAACAGGGACATAATCACAAACCATGCTTTCTGGGAAATACGAAATGGAAAAAAAGCAAAGTTCTGGGATGAGGCATGGCAACAACAAGAAAAATTAAATGTAAAAAAAGAATTCAGAAATATTCTACAATTTTCAAAAGATGTAGGCCTAAATCGAGTAGATGAGTTCTGGAAAGAAGGCCACAATGAGGAGGATTGGAGAATTTGGAAAAACCCAGAAGAATGGGGTCAAAATATAGAAGAAGAATAGAGAGAGCTCTACATAAAATAAATGGGAACAAGAAAGATATCTATTAGAACAAAACCTGATATCTTGAGATGGGGACACTCCATGAAAGGGACTTTTACTGTCAATGAAGCATATGACTTAAAAACTGAGCAGGAACAAGAAGGACCCCAACATCTATGGAAACAAATCTAGCATAGAAAATGGTGGCCAAAAGTTGCTCACTTCCTTTGGTTAACACGAAAAGGCCGAATTTTGACATGGGATCAATTGTAGAAAAGAGGGATGCAAGGACCATCCCTATGTGGTCTATGTAAGCAGGACAATGAAAATATAGAACACTTAATGAATTCATGCTAGTTCGCTCAACAACAGTGGGAAGCCATCTATGGGGTCTTCGGAAGGATGGATAGGAATCAATTGAGCATAAGAGAGAGAATCCAACAATGGGGACGAGGCCACTTTACTAGCACAGTTCTTAACAAAGCATGGGGGCTAGCAATAGGATTTAACCTTTGGATGATATGGAAGGAACAGAACTGGAGGATCTTCAAAAATAAGGAATCCATTCTAGAGTAGGTATGGAAAGGAGTAATAGAACACATCCGGGAAACCATCCTAGTAGAAGAATGGAGCCAAGAGGACTGGGAGACCTCGCCACAGGAAGCAAAAATTCTAAAAAAACTCAACCTAACCAAACAAATTCTGGGAGCCAATACATGGCAAACAACAAGGAAGAGCAGGGAATTGCCCTAGAATTTCACTAGACCAGCAGAAGGATTCATTAAATTGAACTTTGACGGAGCCTCCAAAGGGAACCTGGGTATTGCAAGGATAGGAGGCATCTTCAGAGATTGCCAAGGCAGGGTTAGAATGTTGTATTTGGCACATTGTAGCATAATGAGTAACAATGAAGCATAACTCGTGGCAGTACGACAAGATTTGAGAATAGTTGTCAGGCTTGGGTATAAACAACTGGAAGTTGAAGGGGACTCATTACTGGTAATCAACATGATGCGAAAACTCTACAACAAAAGGGCATGGGATAAACTGAGCCAAAGCTAGAGAACAACAAGCCTCATCCAAGAATTGGGTGAAATAATGAAATGGTTTGATTATATGATAATTAAGCACGTAAAAAGAGAAGGGAATAAAGCGGCAGATTTCCTGACCAACTGGGGATGTAACCAGCAAGCGGGACACATGGAAAGAATGTGGCCCATTCAACCATGGGATACAAGAATGGACCTGCAAAGAGCAATATTAGCCCAAGATGACTATCATGACCAGACGCAATGATAATGAGCATAACACACCCCCGATCGGGGTGACAGAGTGGGTAATTAAGCTAATTATGGTTGTCAGAGGCCACGGGGCGAAAGGACCGCCCACCATAGCCCACATCATTATACAGCAGGGCGTGGTGGATTCCTGCATGTATGTGGCAACGTTAGAAGGGAGAAGTGGCGGGGGGTACATAGGCAAGAGGAGAGGTGGTAAGGACGACGACATAAGGTGGATGGGATGGCAGGTAGGTAGGGTAGAGTATGAGAGGGAGCGTAGGGAAGAGAGGGTGGCTAGATTGCAGGGTAGTGGGAGAACAAAAGAGGAGGACCGTCCATACTTGCACTTAGCAAGCAGGCATAGTAATCGCGGGTACGTTAATCGTTTTCTTTCTGTAATTCAAGAAGGAAAGTTTAGTATGCTGGGTGGGGGAAGGAACTTGAGCCGGGTTGGGAAGATCATTCCCTGGGGAGAGGTTATGTTGTAGAGAGAGAAAAAGCAGAGAGGAAGAGTGGCCTTGTAGCTTTGAGTTGATTCTGGCCAAGGTCGAGGGTAAATATGTCAATAGGGAGTGGTGCATTATGCTTAGGGCTAAGGCTTGCAAGACTAGCAAGGAGATAATCTGGGTGGAATGGAGGACTGTGGGTCCGAAGAAGTTCCTCAAGCTAGATTCCTGGGTAAATGGGGGGGTTATGGTAGCAGAGAAGAGCTAGCATGGGATGGGATGTTGGGTAGAAAGCCAAGCAAGGATTGGGGGACAAGCAAAGGAGGTAGCGCCGCGAGGGAAGGGAGTGGCGATGGCAAGCAAGGCAGGGGGAGGGAGAAGAGTCCTAGCACAAAGATCCCTTCATTTGCTATCACGGGGTCACATAGGGAATGGTTTAGCCTGAGGGATCTTGACGCGGGAGGAAGGGACAAGGGAGGAGAGACGGAGACTATGGGTCTAACTGAGAGGAAGGTCAGGGTGAGCAGGGAGAAGGTGAAGACCACTCATGGTCCACCTGAATGCCTGAGAGCAACAGAGTGTAGGCAGAAAGGTGGCAGTATCAGGGAACAGCAACCCCACGAGACAATTTGTCTTTGGATGGGTAATGGTTGTTTTATCCTGAATTTGAACTGTAACCACTATGAACAAGTAACAGACACCTGTGACATGGCGCAGCCAACGAGAGGAAGGGTCGAGGAGGACGAGGTAAAACTGGTCCACGTCCAAAGGACGTGGGAACCTCAGAGCCGAAGAAAGGCAGAAGACCCATGGACGAGACTATCCGGGAGGCAACAAAAGCTTACAAGGTTGGAAAAGACACTGGGATTCGAAAAATTGTCGAAGAAATGGAGGATAGAATTATGGAAGAGGACTCTGAGGATGAAATGGATGATTGGAAAGACCACATCCCAGATCCCAGAAACACCAGAGGGAGACTGTCTCAATTTAAACAGACTCTGCACCTATACTGGCTCATGAAAAGACTGGTAGGGAAAGCAATGGAACAAGTGTCTATGGGGATGGCGTTGATCGTCAGAGACATGCCAGACTATAAAAAGGACTTGCAAACAATCCAGTTCCAACTCTGCAAGTAGGGCATAAGACTTGACCATATACAACACCACATTCCATGTATTATTGAAATGGCACTAGCACCAAGAGATTCAGCTGAAGATCCAGCGGCTGTAGGGTCAAAGCCGGAAGACCTCAAAGAATAGATGAGTTCAATGACCTCAGGATTTTGTTTTTTAGCAGGTAGCTTTCTTTTACATGCATGCTTATGGGATCTAAGACTATAGACTGGTTTTTAAATAGTTATGTATATATTGCTTGGGTAGAATGACTAATAACTTACCACTTTTGGATGGCTTACAATATGCATAGGTGGCCAATAGACTTGGTTTCCCAATGGGAAAGTTGAGGCCACCTATTAA
>APFE030418632.1:1785-18684 GCA_000404065.3 Pinus taeda
TTAGACACTGACATGATAATGACAACCCTATGAATGATGATAGACTCAGCTGAATAGTGACATAGACCGACATTTGGACAACTTTAGAAGGAGTGAAAGCAAACCCTAGACCAAATGCCTAGTGACCAAATTTTGCTTGAAGACTCACTGAAATGACAAAATTTGACCTTGACACTTCAAAATAACTTTGTAAGAGCACATTTGATCACTGGAGGAAGGCTGGAAAGGCTGACACTAACAGACCAAACGAATATGCTTGACCAAGATATCAATCATCAACTAATCACTGATAAACCAATAATTAAACTTTGATCAATCAACTAATCAACGACAAACAATACAAAATCAATGCACTGTCATGACCAACTAGCATTACAAACCCTAGAACATATATGCGACTTCCATTAAATAGATCCACGTATATACATGTTTCTCATGTATAAAACCAGCAAACATATTTCAATATATTGAATACCAAAACATTTCTAGTATTTCATTATGTTTGTCCAAGACAATCCTCAACACATACATCAATCAACATCTGAACATCTATTAACACCCCATATCAAGCAGCAATCTAAAAACATATTATCTCATAATGTATATGTGACTAATATGAAGCATATATGCGTGTGTATGTGACATTCTAGAAGAAGACCTGCCTATGTAAAATCTTAAATCACTTAATCAAATTAGCACTGCAAACACAGTCTATGTTAAACATAGATCTTTTCACACATACTGTCAAAAATTGCAAATCTAAGGAAATGCATTTAGATCATAGATCAACTATAACCATTGATCCATCATTCATTAGCAACTTAAAATATTTGCAAATCAATCATGTAAATACATTAGTTTTTAGATTTCTCAAATCTGAGCCATCTCCTTGCTCCCTAGTGCACACTTATTCCATATAAGATCACACATGGATGATTCTTCAAATGCACACACTAACTTGCCAATATACTAACTCCTTGCACATACTAACTCCTTGATCTCCTCCTCCTTATATAGCTATTTTCCTTGCCAATACCACAGGAAAATCCTTGGTAATGTTGTCAGTAATTGTTGACAAGATCAAATATGTTGGTTTTCAAGCCTCTGTGGAAGTTCTTTGTAGCTTCATGTTCCGGATTATCCACAGTTTCCAGTTTAGTCTGTCGACGTTTCGAACCCCAACGGGGGTCCATCATCAGGACGCTTCTGAAGGATAGAAATGAGATGAACGCAAGAAGATGGACCCCCGTTGGGGTTTGAAACGTCGACAGACTAAACTGGAAACTGTGGATAATCCGGAACATGAAGCTACAAAGATCAAATATACGTTTTTGTCGCAATATTGGGGGCGATTACCATGGTAAAGGTTCCTAGTTTTTTATTTTCCATGGGTAGGATTATGCATGCGACTTTGTTTCACTGAACCTGCGTATGTACGTGACTATTCTTCACAAGGGCCTGCATATACTTTTCAAACTTCACACTTTCCATGTTTTCTTAAATACAAATTTGCCAATATACTTCCTTATTTTTGCAATACCTGTATTAATGATCATCATATAATCGTCATATCATATTACCAACTTTACATCAAGGAAATATTTGACATGCAAGTTTCAATCAAGGACAACACATTAGCCATAATTCCAGAAATTTCCCCCTTTGGACTTGATGGCAACCTTCTGCAAACACCAAGTCTTCTCTCCACCCCTTTGACGTCAAGTGCAAAGGGAAGAACCATGCTGATAAAAGTAATCCCCTTGTAGAGCTCAACAATGTAAGTTTGATCTACTGATATGAACCATGAAATTTTCATATTAACCATGCTCCCCTTGAGCATATGCTAGACCTTCTAGCAATATGCAATATAAGTACAAATATTTATGACTTAAATGCATGGCTATCCATAAACACATATGACCTCTCTTATAACCAATGTCTCTATGATCCCATGATTACATCAATCACCCAAATTAATGGGGTTTCATATATGACATGACTTGATCCTAATGACTGAATTTTACAATGATTACAACATGAGTCTTTTCATAACTAATACAACATAAAAATAGAATGATAATGATGCATAAATTTTAAAAATTCACACAAGTGTGCTTTCCTATATTCAAGCCCAATACAATGATATGAATCAAATATATGACATCCATGATCAATAATCTTTGCTCTATGCAACATCTCATCCATAAACAAGGATCTCATCAATGAAATCTCTACAACAAAACTATGAAAGTCACATCAACTACCATGCTCCAAATAGGCATCTACAACATAATCATCTGACAACAATATAAACATCTTCATCATCAAGAATCCATATATCACCAAGAAGATAAGACACTATAACATCAGTGTCTTCAATATCATCAACACGTGACCAAATATGCAATGCATCCAAGAAGCACTAGGAAACATAATATTTGCAATCAAGTTATGTCAACAGCTCATATCCTTGACCTCATGCCATCGAGTTCAGCACATTCTCTCCATATATAGAAATAGATGCAATCCTCAAGCAACAAAAACATATAAATCTATTAGACCAAAACACCATAGGAAACATATATAATCTCATGAGACTCAAACCAGCAACAAATATTCTCCATGCATCAATAACATATGTGAAAATAAAGAAGACCTCCACCATCATAAGCCATTAAGTAGAATAGAAATGATCAACAACATATTGATTATCATCCAACACCAATAATGAACATAACATACATATCCTCCTCATTAAGTGCATCAAGATTTATACAACAACAACAATAATAAGGTACCATCCATAACTTCACCACATGCAAACCAAGCACCATTGATAACCCACATCATAATGATAACAATTTATATATTTTTAGTAGTGAGCAAAGAAATAAGACTGATGACAACAGTAATAGTCATGAACTCATCATAGACAACATCATGCAATAAAGAGTGCTCAAGAAACCATAATGTCAACAATGAGCCATTAGAAGCATAAGAGATGCTACCCCATAACCTGTGCCAACTCTTCATCATCAATTATGATCACATTATATTCTTCTCACAAACAACAAAGTTACAAATCAATAAAAGTAATAATACTTTGCAACAAATCATCACTCATTATGAATTGATACACTTTCATACATCCCTAAGAAGCATAAAGGCAACATCAATAGATTGCAGCAAACCAATGTCGGAACCTAAATGCCAATAATGAAATTATGGAAGCATATGAGAATATCCCCCCTGGATTTGTGCCACTCCATTATCATTACAGAAAAACATATGTGACTGCCTAAGTCAAAAACCACATGCATACACAATTGTCCTTTAAAGAAACATGTACGAAATATAAATGTTGATTCCTAATTATTCATCAGATGCAACATCAGTAACATAAACATCAACAAAATAATAATGTAGGAAATATGGAGTCATCATCAAGGTACACATGTATAACTCCCCCTGAGATTATGCACCATTGATCATGTGGACCTGATAGTCATCATTTGTTTTCCATGAGGCTATGTACCCCACATTTATTTATGTATTCCATGTTAGAAGTACGCATTAGGTACAATAGACTACAGTAAGGGCTGTCTTCCCTACGTTTCTAATTGTTGCACCTTCTTCTCCCAAATTTTCTTGCAATTTCTAATCATGTGTTCAAAGATGTGATGTTTAAACCATCTCTTGTAGATAGAAGATTATGTGCTTCCATTTCATCTGCTTGACTTGCAATTAGTGGCCTTATGCCCAAATGAGTTACAAGTGAAACAATATCCATAAAACCATTTTTGAGCTAATTTATGTACCTAAACTAACACAATTATTTATTATCAATCAGGGTTGTTTATGCTTTGAGGCAAGTTCACTATGTGTGAATATCAGATATAATCAAACCTTGAAAGATAATTTATTCAAAAGCAATACATCCTATAACTCTAATTCAACTTGTTTATAGTAGAGGAAAAATATTGAGATGGTTCTTGACTCAAGAAGTCCACCTTTGCCTCAACTATCACTTAATGAATCAGAGATTAAAATCAAGAACTTGAGATGGATAAATTGTTAATGAAAGAATCTCTTAACTTAAGAGACACATAAAGTATTTCATCATAAGTTATTGATCTCAATACTCAAAATTATAATAAAAACCACTTGCATGCAAATCAAAGAAACTAGTTGTAATTCATCATTTTAGCAGAAGAGATGCTCAACTTGAACACTCGTGTTTCTTCAACTCAATAAAGTGATGAATCAGCTAATAACTAAAGAAATAAATTGCCATTCATGAATCATAAAGCAATCTGAAATAAAGCTTTGAAAAACCAGTTCCACATTAAACAAATTACAGAAAATAAAACTAGTTAACAATGAAGTGTACTTAGCTTGGAATGGGGGCCCTCCACCCTTGCCTTGCACACTTGAGAAGTGATATCAGAAGTTTAAATAAATTTCACATCCATGGCATTGAACAACAAAATGAGAATAGCACAAGTCTTCCAATTAATTCCTCAAACCAAAAGTATCACAACATAAAAGTATAATAAGTCAATGTATGAGCCATCAAAGTTGTGGCTCTTAAATAAGGAGTCTCATGAAACAAACTGATCTACATTCACTCTAACAAACCCATCTACTCTAATCTATCTATCCAAATCGAATTCACTACCCTCATCCCAAGAAATATGACCAATATCATGGAATCCCAAAACTGCCCTATTTAGATGGGATTTCTGGATGACTAGTCATGATTGACTAGCTCCAAATAGGCCTAATAAAGCTCGTTCTGTAGGAACCAAGCATAGTTGGATTGGTCCTAGTTCCCAAGCTTTCCATTCATGTATCCCATTCGTGCTCAAGTGGCCTGCATCCATATTAACCATACAGTGATTACGGGAATTTCTGAAATTGCCAAATTTGCACTTAAAATCAAACTTTTATAAGAACTTTAGAAATTGACAAATTAAATCTAAATACCTGAATGGATATCAAATATACATCAAAATGGAATGAATTGAGTGAAAATGGATGATAAATAGATGGTTAAGTAAGTTTCTTAGAGAAAAATAAGACCAAAACTAAGGCCCAACATCTCTCCCTTGCTTATCATCAAGCATGTCCCCATGCTTGCTTGCTCCTCTTGGATCCTCTGCCTTCTGTAGTAGATGTTGTACCTGTAGTTGTTTCCCTGCCCAAACAATCAAGTCCTAATTCATGTCTTTCCTTGAACAAAGCTGCTTTAACCTTCTGTTTCTCATATTTGGCCTGCCACATGTTTTTATCCTTTAGCCATTTGAATGCTTGCTTAGAAAGTAATTCATTTCTCCGTTTCAGTCTGCCTACTTCTTCTTTTAACTTTTCATTTGTTTTGATCAGCTTAGCATTATCCTTCTTATGTGCCTTGTTTTCTTCTGTTAATTACTTTTCCAAGATTTTGCTAATTTCCAATTGATCAGTTAAGTCTTGGATTTTAGCCAAATTGATTTCCTTTTCAAAGTCTTGTGTTGTTTTCATTAATGATGCTGCTTCTGCATCATCATCATATGTGGAATCCCGTTCAAGGACTTCTTGTGCAATATCATGTTCTTCTTGTTTTCTGGGATAATATGCCTCTACTTCTTTATCTAAGTCAATGGGACTCTTATTCCTAAACCTCCTAGGAATTGACATGACCGATATTTCAATTTCATGCATGGCCATATTTCTAGCTCTTGGTCTTGGATATAATGGGGAAGTCATCAAGCTCCTATTTTCCTGTTCTATTTTGTCCTGTGCCTCAATAATCTGTTCAGTAAAATGATTTTTAATCATGAATTCTCTCCACACTATGCCCTGTGATCTCACCTAGTATTCCACTAGGATTTTGATTAATCCTTGATGGTATATCTGTACTGCTTTAGGCCTGTGTTCATGTTTTACTGTTTCAATCATTCTCACAAGATTCCTATATAGGAAATATGGTAAATTAATCCTATCCTCCCCTCTGATGTGCTGTAGAAGTTTGACATGATACAAGTGGGCAATGTTATATCTGCAATCACAAGTCAAGAACTTTTGGATAACCAAGACCAATTCTCCCCATGGTTCATTAAACCACTCCCTGGGTATCCCTTTTGTCCTATCAAATGTCCCCTTCCGATTTTTCTCTAGGAAGAAAGTCCACGCTTTCTCCTTGAAGTGTAGGGCCTTGTAATACTTCTCCCCTATCATTGGCAAATCTAAGGCTTTGGACAAGTATTCTTGGGTTACCAGGACAATGATTTCTCCTACTCGAGTCTGGTCTTGACTGAAATTATTTATAAAGTCTTTGGTTATTTCCTCAGAATGGCCATGAAATTTCTATAAGAAGCCTATCATCCCTGCCTGATAAAGTTTTTCTACAGTCCCTTTTCCCAGCTTTCTATCTGAAATTTTGGCTCTACTCTGTTTGTCATTGTTTCTGTAAACCAATCAATGTAGGCCTTTGTTGTTACTAACTTCATTTAACAATAAAAATTTATGACTATTGTCTCTTTAAAATGAAATTCATGAAGCAAAGAAGCTTACCTTCCTCCTCTGACTCAACTCAACTTTGCCCTTTTTAACCTCTATAATATTCCCTTGCAAAAATATTGTTTGAGTCCCCTGTTTAATGCAAACAACACCTGTATATCTCTTCTGTTAATACACTGGTCTCTGTTTTTTTTTTAAATTAAATACACATGCAGCAATAACCATGTTTACTCATTGCAAAAAAAAAACATGATTTACTGTGTATTTAAAACAAAAACTAAAGAATTTGGCTCTCGGCCTTTTCATCAAAACCAAAATTCTTAAAATGTTCTCGGCCTGAGGCTCCCAACTGTATCATAAAATTCTGAGATCATAGCTTGCGGCCTCATTATCAAACAAAACTTCTCAACAAAATTTCTCGTCCCAAGCAAAATCAACGATAAGGCATTCAAATGTAGCATTTGATTTAGAGAATATGCGTGCATGGCTCATCATAAAAACACAGAAATGCAAAAAGGCTCTCGGCCTCAACCAAATATTCACAAACCTCCCGGCCTCAGCATCACATTATATACATATTTTGGCCTATTAAAAACACAGCATTATTCAACAACCCGACTCCAGCCAATAATGCATATGACAATTTGGTATGCGTTCCCCTGTTCTGGTCAAACCACAAGTATATATACATATTAACATGCACAGGCACATGACAGAGACCACCAATGCCTCACATCTGATAGCGCGCAACAAAAGGGTATGTTAAGTGAAACAATAGTTAAACAATTAGCGCACATATAAACAATCTTCGGCGCTCTCTGCCTCCCCTGTTTCGAACTAACTCTCCGTGTTTAATGCATCATATTCCATATTCAATTCAAATCCTTATAACGTGTTATGCATGCAATATTTAAACTTTAAATGTTGCCTGTTTAACCACTATTGCTATACCATGATTGACGCATAAAAATCTGTTAATATATCCATAAGTGCTGTCACTTGGAGTTATCACGGGTTTATAGTGTTACCTGTCTGTCAATGAGCGCGTGGAATGTAACCGAGCGCTTCAAATCCCTCTTTCTTCGGTTAATCAAACTGATGACAAGGCAGTAAATCTATCAATTTAATGACAATCAACCATAACATATCCACAGTCGCCGAGCGAAATAAGCTCCATTCTTACCTTGCTAGATCCCGAAAATCGGCTTTCTCTGCACATTAAACTCGGATTCCTTCTTTAAAATCACCTCAACTCATTCCACTCTCCTTTTACTGTGTTGCGGCTTCAAACATTATCTCTCTGAGCTTATGGCAATGAAGATTGTGGTTTAAACAGCGCAGGGGAGGTCGGTTTATGACCGTTTCAGGGCTGTACCACGCCTCTCATCCATTGGTGTTTCAATGCGTGGTTTACATGGCCGTCCTCTTTGACCAGTCGCCCGACTGTGTCATGAGGATGGCCGAATTATTGTTTCATACGCATGACTTTTCCACCGTTACATTGTCCAATGGCCATAGGTTGCCATGACACCGTGTCAAACCCGTACCTGTGTGCTGGCCTGTTGGTGCTTGTGGTTTAACATTTCATTCATTGCTGCAACGTTTGTTGATTATGGCCACCATCATGCGCCTGCATTGCAATGATATTTGTATAATACTATTTCATTACCTAGCCGCCACAATACTCATATTTCATTTGTTCACCCTTTGCGTATAACATATGTGCCACACATTTGTATACCTTTACTTTGTCATATTCCATATGTTATGCGCCCTGGAATTATATGCACGCTCCTTAGGTTATATGCGCGTTGGGTTTCATATCTTATATCCTATGCGCCTTATATCCTTTGTTATATACCACACCCTTATAACCTTTGCGCATTATATCACAACTTTAGCGCATTAAATTTTGCATACCATAACGTTTAGCACGTTCATATTTTTAAACTATGGTATATGTGGTATGACAAATAACTTTTTGGTTCCCATATAGCGCATAGGATTGATTTTGATTTGCATACCATAGCTTTATAATTTTAAAATGACCATTTGGGTCATATTTAAAATTATTACCACCACTAATGCTTTGAGTTTATGTGCAGGTGAAAAGAGTTGTCCTAGTTCGGTCTTTTGCTTCTAAAGAAAAATACCTAGGGTTATAAGAATATGTATAGGGAATGTATATGGATGAAATGGAATATGTATAGGGGATATGGGATATATAGACAAGGAATGTAGGATATGAATGTTAATGAATATCCTCAGGTACTAACTTCAATTAGATCAAAAACTAAAAATTTCTAAAAAAAATTGAATTTCAAGCACAAAATGACTATGAATATACTCCCTTGGATGATGTCTGTTCAGGTGGAATGGAATCAAAATGTTGTAGATGGATGAAAAGTAGACTTTTATTGTTCCTCCTTGTTCGCCATGCTCCGTTTCTTGAATTGTTCAGGTTCCTCTGTAATAATGTCTCAACTCAGGTCCCTCTGCAATGCTTATGGAATGTTGTGTTGCCATTAACAGGTCTCCTCAGGTTCTGCTGCAACAAGTTCTTGCTTCAGGTCCCTATGTGGACAATACAATACCTCAGCTTTTCCAGCTAAAAGCCTGCTACAATACTCTCCCTTGCTTAAGGTTTGACTTGTCCCCAAGTCAATTGTGGAGAGTCCCTGCATTGAAATTGTGTGAGAACAGTGGAACAAGAATATAGAATTCATAGAGTCCAGGTTACCCTAGTTTTCCCCTATGAATTCGTGTTTGCATGGTGCCTGTTGCCTGGTTTTTACCAACAAACAAATTATATATATATATATATATATATATATATGTATATATATTTTTTTTTTTTTTTTTTCCTTTTTTTTCTATATACACTTTTTTTTTTTAAATATTTATTTGTTATTCATTTTCCAAACTGGAAGATGGTTGAGCCATGATTTCCAGTCCGGTTTCTTCTACCAGTTGTTTCATGAATGCTTCTTTACTGATAGGCCGATTATAAACTTTCAGCCTATGTCCATTTACGACAAATGAGGTGGGGTCCTGGTCAATTGTCTTGATCTTTACTGCTCCATTGTCAAATATTTCTTCAATTTCATATGGGCCAAGCCAGTGTGTCGTAAACTTTGCTTTGAAGTCTTGGAATTTGGAGTCAAAAAGTAAGGCCCAGTCTCCCTTTTGAAATGTCTTTGTTTTGATGTATCTGTCGTGCCACTTCATTCGTTGTTGTTGCACCAATGTAGTATGTTCTATAGCTTATTGACGATGCTCATCCAATTGATTCAATTCCATGATCCTCTGTTGTTGTGCTTCAGTCAGGTCCATTCCCAATTCAGCTGCTAGTCTATATGTTTGTATCTGAAATTCGATAGGCAATAAGGCTTCTTTCCCATAGACCAACTGGTATGGACTAAAACCAGTTGTGTTTTTCCATGTGATTCGGTAGGCCCATAGTGCATCCTTTAACTTTTCAGACCAATATTTTCTATTCAGCTGTACTGTCTTAGTCATGATATTTTCTAGGACTTTATTTGTGGATTCTACCTGACCATTTGCTTGTGGATGATATGGTGTAGACTTCCTATGTTTAATCTTATATTTCTCTGTCAGATCCTGTACTAGCTTTGATGTAAATTGTGTTCCTTGATCTATTACAATCTGTCTAGGTACTCCATATCTTACAAAAATTTCTTCAAAGAGGAAGGTGACCACAGTATCTTCTGTTGTTCTGCTCACTGCTTTAGCTTCCGCCCATTTGGTTACATAGTCCGTGCATACTAGAATGTACCTTTTTCCATTTGATGGTGGATTAATGGGTCCAACAAAGTCAAGTGCCCACTGCTCAAATGGCTCAATGAGAACCTGTGGCTTGAGCGGCATCTCATCTGATAAGATTGGTCTCCCTGTTCTTTGGCAACTGTCACATTGCTTGACATATGCCTTAGAATCTCTGAAGACAGATGGCCAGTAATAGCCCAATTGCAGCACCTTATATGCTGTTCATTTGTCTACAAAATGACCACCACATGGTTCATCATGACATGCTCTGAGAATGTCTAATATTTCATCTTCACGCACACATTTTCTAGTCATTAGATCTGAACCAGTATAAAATAAATCACCATTCACCCAGCTATACCTAGAGCTTTCTCTAACAATTTTCTTTCTTTGCTTGCTAGTGAATTGAGTTGGAAATTTTCCAGATGACAAATAATTTGCAATATCTGCAAACCAAGGTGTTTTCACTGTTATGGCAAACAGATGTTCATTTGGAAAGTTGTCTATAACTGCATTTGGGTCATCATGTGATTGTATGCGGGACAGAAAGTCAGCCACTTGATTTTCTTTGCCTGGCCGGTCTTGTATTGTGATATTAAATTCTTGCAATAACAGGAGCCATCTTGTAATTCGTCCATTGGTGATGGGTTTATTCATCAAGTATTTTATTGTTGAATGATCTTTGTGAATGAAAACTTGATATCCTGTTATATAATGCCTGAATTTATTTACCGCATGTATGACAGCTAACATTTCTTTTTCTGTGACTTGTAGTTCAACTCTGCAGGTGTTAGATTCTTACTTATAAAGTATATTGCATAATTGAACAAGTTTTCTTTCTGTCCAAGAGAGGCACCTATCGCAGTATCTGATGCGTCAGTGGAAATATGAAATGGCAAAGACCAGTTTGGCCCACGAAGTATGGGTGCCACTGACAGTTTGTCTTTAAGAATTTGAAAAGCATTTTGACAACTATTCGTCCATTGAAATTCAACATCTCGTGCTAAGAGTTTGAACAGAGGTTGAGCTATTTTACTAAAGTTTTCAATGAATCGTCTATAATAGCCTGCATAGACCAAGAAACTTCTTACCTCCTTTTCTGTTGTTGGTGGCATCAGGGTAACTAGGACTTGGATTTTGGCTGGATCCACCTTAATTCCTGAAGCGGAAATATGGTGTCCCAGAACTATACCCTCTGTCAACATCATATAGCATTTTCCGTTACTTAATGATAGATTTGTTTCTATACATCTTTTCAAGACTTTTTCAAGGTTGTTGAGGCAATCATCATATGTATTTCCATAAATTGTGAAGTCGTCCATATAAACCTCTACACATTCATGGACTAGATCAGCAAATGTCGCAAGCACTGCTCTTTGAAAAGTTGCAGGTGCATTGCATAAACCAAACGGCAAGACTTTATATGCATAGGTTCCCCATGGGCAAGTAAATGTTGTCTTGTCTTGGTCTTCTGTTGCTATTCTAATCTGGTTGTACCCGCTAAACCCATCCAAGAAAGAGAAATGTTTCTTTCCAGCCAAGGAGTCTAACACCTGGTCAATGAATGGTAGAGGAAAATGATCTTGTAATGTAGCTTTGTTTAACTCCCGATAGTCTACACATACCCTCCACTTTCCATTTTTCTTTGGTACAATAACTAGTGGAGAAACCCATTAACTATCTAAAATAGGATAGATGAATCCAACATTTAACAGTTTTTGCAATTCTTCTTTCACTATTTCTTTCATCATAGGATTCATTCGTCTTTGAGGTTGTCTGACAGGTTTAAGTTTATCATCTGTATAGATGTGGTGGATACATGTGCTAGGATGGATTCCTTGCATATCAGTATAATCCTAGGCAAATGCTTTTGAGTATTTTTGTAGTAATGCAATTACCTCTTGTTCTTGTTTTGATTGCAGCTGGTTCCCAATATTTAAATGTTTTCCAGGATATACCTCAATTGTTTTTATTGTTGGATTGGAAATTGTGTTTACAGGAAAGATATCTATAAAAGAATTTTGCAAGGTTTGAATAGTACAAGTTTCCTGGAAACACTGATTCAAAAGGTTATTTGCAGCTTCATATTGAGCTTCTCTAAGCTGCTCTGAAATACTTGGTTCCGAAATGAAAAGATCCATTAAGTCTTCATTCTCTTCCTCTTCTCTAAAATCATAGAATTGATTTATACTCAAGACTGATTTAGTTTGTTGTTTTTCTTGAGTTTCAAGTACTGATTCTAAATAAGTTGATTGTGCAGGTGAATAAAGAGCAATATGTTTCTTCTCATCTCCATGTGAAATAATCATACTTCCTTATCTGCATCCTATAAAGGCATCAACGGTAGCTAACCATGGTCTGCCTAAGATTAGAGGATGTCCTCCCAGATTTGCTTTTGGTTGCAAGATAAGGAAGTCAACAGGATATTCCCATGAATCCAAAGAGACTATGATATCTTCTAATATTCCTTCCGGAACAACTTTAGATCTGTCTGCTAGTTCTAATATTGTAGAAGTTGATCTAATGTCGTTTAATTGCAAAGTTTTCATTGTCTCCATTGTCATTACATTGATAGCTGCTCCCAAGTCTATTAATGTATTTGGTACTGAGAAATTGTTTATTGATATAGTAACCATAGGAATATCAGGATCAAGATATTTTTCTACAGTAGTTTGTGTAGACATGAGGCTTGCTAGCTTACCAATGACTTGGATTGTAGTGGGATCATTTCTCTTTTTCCCTGATTTCTTGATGCATAATTCCTTTATTGTTTTAGCATATATTGGTATTTCTTTAATTGCTTTCAACAAAGGAATTTTTACATAAGAATTCTTTAACTCATCTAAAATATCAAATTCAGGAAGGGTTATTTCTTTTGGTTGTTCCACTAACCTTTCAGGATAAGGCGGTGTTTGAGTTGTAATTGATTTTCCTTTCTGAACTTGTATTTCAGTTTGTGCTGTTTTAGGTGATTCTCCTTGTTCAGTTGGTTCTTCTACAATTTGAGGAGAATCCTTTTTAAGTACTTTTCCAGACCTTAAATGGACATCATTTAGACGAAAAATAGAGTAAGTTGGAAAATATGTTGCTTCCTCTACAGTGTATACAGATTTGTCCACTTTGTTATTCGGATTGGCCACCGGTTGGGCTGGCAATTGCGTTGGTCTAGGTTGATTTGATGGTAACTGTAAATTTTGTGGTTGTGTCAACAATGGTGGTGGATTCTGCTGTTGAAATGGAATGGATGGTGGATATGTAGAATTTTGTTGCGGAAATGGCATGGATGGTGGATATGGTGGGTATGAAAATGGCTGTTGGTATTGTTATTGGTAATGTTGTTGATACTGTTGAGGTGGTTGGTTTCCATAACCATATCCTCTCCAACATTGTGCAGGTTGTTGTGGATATTGTTGTGGAGGCCAAGCTTGCCATGGCATTGGAGGAGTCCAAATATTTTGAGGTGGATAGAGGTAACTTTGTTGAGGGAATTGTTGTGGAGTTTGCTGAGGCATCCTAGGTTGCCATGGTCTTCGAGGTGCTACATAATAAAAACCTTCTATTCCTGGCACTTCTTCCATTGAATTAATTTGCAATTCTTTCAATTTTAGACAATTTTCCGTGGAATGATTTTCTGTACAAAGACCACATACCTGGATACTATCCAAAAGGCACTCTCTCAATGGATGTTTCTTCCTACATTTGGAACAAAAGATTGCTAAGGCTTGTTCTTGTTCTTCTTTCTTCTTGTTTGCCTTAAGAACATCCACTTGTGTTCCTAATGTACTTAAGAGGTCTGGTTTAAAGTTTTCCAATAAACTCCCTATTTCAGCTCTTGTGATCCCTCCTGTAGCTGATTTTGCTGCTTTTGAGCTTACTTCTCGTTTCCCAGTTTTTGATCTTCCTCTAGAATACTTTTGACATAATTCAACAATTTCTTCAAATGGTAAATTTGAAATGTATCCTTTACCCATTACATTCAAAATGTCAAGGTATTCGTCCCTTACACCTTTGAGAAAGATTGTTCGAATGGTATCTTGGTTTAAAGAGCGTTGTTTAGATTTTTGCAGATTATATGCAAACCTTTCCAAATATTCCTCTAAACTTTCATCTTCTTGTTGTGTCATTCGAAAAACATCGTCCTTAGAATCTCTAGATCTACAATAAGCTTGATATTTTTTAAGGAAAACTTTTCTCATGTCATCCCAAGAATTTATTGTTTGTTCTCCTAAACCCATGAACCATTTTAAGACTGCTGCTTTAAGTGTTGCAGGAAAAAGACGAAGTTTATGGACGTCATCAGTATACCCATATGTTCTACATAAAATATAAAATTCAAACATAAAAGCATCGGGATCTTCTGTGGACATTCCATAGAAATTTGGCAATACAAAAGGTGGAATATTTTTCATTTTCACTTCTTCTCCTAATATTTCACTTGTGTCTATTATTGGAAAGCCAAAGGTAGCCTCATGATCACTATCTTCTTCTTGTCTTTTCCGATCATTTTCCATCTTCCTATCATTTTCTTGTTTTGCCTCCTCCTCTCTTTTCCTTTTCCATTCCCTCTGTTGTCTTTCATACTCAATTCGTTGTTCAGGAGTGAAGATAACAGATCCATGTCCTTCTTCCGCCATTGCTTGAGTTGTTTCGATTTTGGGTGAAAATTCAGGTTGTTCAAAGACAGGTTGACCTATAGATGGAAAAACAGATGGTTTTCCTTTGATAATTTCTTTTTTTTTTCCTGAAGTTGATGGTTGATTTTGTTTTGCTTCCCAAGCTAGCAAAGTTTGCCTTTCAATCAAAGTTAATCTTTGGCCAGTTCTTTTTTTTCTACCAATTCCTCAATTATTGGATTACCAGTAATTGGTGTGTGTGATGATCCTATCTCTATGTGTGGGGGGTTTTTAATAAATATACCTTGAGGATCTCTAAATCTAGGCATAAAGAAACATAATTAAAGAAAAGAAATGTAACTAATGTTTTTGTTTGTTTTGGATTTTATCTCCCTATTGATTACGCCGATATTTGCCTCCCCGGCAACGGCACCAAAATGTTGAGCTAATTTATGTACCTAAACTAACACAATTATTTATTATCAATCCGGGTTGTTTATGCTTTGAGGCAAGTTCACTATGTGTGAAGATCAGATATAATAAAACCTTGAAAGATAATTTATTCAAAAGCAATACATCCTATAACTCTAATTCAACTTGTTTACAATAGAGGAAGAATATTGAGATGGTTCTTGACTCAAGAAGTCCACCTTTGCCTCAACTATCACTTAATGAATCAGAGATTAAAATCAAGAACTTGAGATGGATAAATTGTTAATAAAAGAAGCTCTTAACTTAAGAGACACATAAAGTATTTCATCATAAGTTATTCATCTCAATACTCAAAATCATAGTAAAAACCACTTGCATGCAAATCAAAGAAACTAGTTGTAATTCATCATTTTAGCAGAAGAGATGCTCAACTTGAACACTTGGGTTTCTTCAACTCAATAAAGTGATGAATCAGCTAATAACTAAAGCAATCAAATACCATTCATGAATCATAAAGCAATCTGAAATAAAGATTTGAAAAACCAGTTCTACACTAAACAAATTACAGAAAATAAAACTAGTTAACAATGAAGTGTACTTAGCTTGGAATGGGGGCCCTCCACCCTTGCCTTGCACACTTGAGAACTGATATCAGAAGCTTAAATCAATTACACATCCATAGCATTGAGCAGCAAAATGAGAATAGCACAAGTCTTCAAATTAATTCTTCAAACCAAAAGTATCACAGCATAAAAGTATAATAAGTCAATGTATGAGCCATCAAAGTTGTGGCTCTTAAATAAGGAGTCTCATGAAACAAACTGATCTACATTCGCTCTAACAAACCCATCTACTCTAATCCATCTATCCAAGTCGAATTCACTACCCTCATCCCAAGAAATATGACCAATATCATGGAATCCCAAAACTGCCCTATTTAGATGGGATTTCTGGATGACTAGTCATGATTGACTAGCTCCAAATAGGCCTAATAAAGCTTGTTCTATTGGAACCAAGCATAGGTGGCTTGGTCCTAGTTCCCAAGATTTCCATTCATGTATCCCATTCGTGCTCAAGTGGCCTGCATCCATATCAACTATAGAGTGATTACGGGAATTTCTGAAATTGCCAAATTTGCACTTAAAATCAAACTTTTATAAAAACTTTAGAAATTGACAAATTAAAGCTAAATACCTAAATGGACATCAAATATACATCAAAATGGAATGAATGGAGTGAAAATGGATGATAAATATATGGTTAGGTAAGTTTCTTAGAGCAAAATAAGACCAAAACTAAGGCCCAATAGCCACCCAGTTAGTCGACGAGGAGAAAACAGTTAGACCACTCCACACGTGGCAGCAATCAAATCATAATAAAAATGACATAATGCTAAAAATGGTTAAGTTACAGAGGAAAGAAGTGGGAGATGATTACAAGGTGAGTGAAATGATGGACTGATAATGGGACCAATGGTCCAAAATGAGGTGCTTGTACTTAGATAGCCAGCACCCCATCCCACACAATCATCTATATAAGGAAATAAAACATTGATTCCCACAATAAA
>APFE030418636.1:2987-90379 GCA_000404065.3 Pinus taeda
ACTCCGCCCATATGTCTAAAATAGAGGTCCATCTATTTTTACCAACATGACCAATCATCCACAAATAGCATCCTGCAACTCATAGACCATGATCCATATGTCTAAAAATAGACATAGCCTAAAAATAGACTTTGCGCCAAAAATAGCCTGTGGGCCCACTTAGTGAAGGCGACTTCTTTTCACTAAGCTCCATCATCTTGTTGCATTTTCAACAGGTTGAACTTTGCATAAAAAATTCTCGTGATAATGGTCATTAATATTTGACCCACCGTTAACACTATCTTCTTTTGACGGTCATACTACCTGTTCAATTGCTCCATCAAACTGATTAGAAATGAAAATACATACTTGAAAAATGAGTTAACACACTAATACCCTACTCGAATTACGTGAAAAGTAATTTAAAAGTAGTTTTTACCTCTCATTTTACCATTTCATTTGAGCTTGAGATTGTTGGAGCTTTGGAGGTGTTTTCCCCCTTGATTTTCACCAGCTGATTGCGGGAGATTCTGTGGATGATTTGCGGCACCGTCTAGACCAGGTAGGAGCTAAACCTGAGCTCTTCAGTTGCATTCTTTCCTTTTTGAATTCTGAGCATGTTTCCTTTCTTTTCTAAGCCTCTGGGGTTTAATCAATTCACTATTCCCCCCATCGCACCCTGTGTATATCGAAAGGTGCGATGCATACTAGGCTGGCCATTGGCCAGTCAGTATGCATCTCACCCATTGCATAGTTGGGGTGCGATGGGCGCAAGGAGTGAAACTTGTGCACTGTTTTTCATGGAATTTTTTTCCTGTTTTTTGCCAAATCAGGATCCTGACTCTTCTCTTGTTTGTTTTTTAGAGATTCATCGGAGCGAAATGGTTGTTACATGGTGAGAACCTGAGCATGAAGAAGAGGACATGGTTGCTTTACATGATTCGGGTATAGTAACTACATTGTGGAACTGTGGTTTGCTCAAGTTCTTCCACATATCTAGCGTGAGGCAACAAATCAACTTGTTGCAATATTTCCTCGATGCATGGGATCCTACCAACCAGGTGTTCCAGATTAGAGGCAAATCCATCCCCTTGACTGTTGTGGACATCTACGTTTTGATCGGTTTATCAAGGCGTGGTGCCCCTCTCTCACTGTCAGGTTCCGCCCATGGGGACGAATCCGTAAGGGATTATATTTGGCGATACTGCAGAGAAGGATATTAGCCGAGCAGAGACGACAAGATCAACATCTGAGATGTCACTGATCAGTCCTTGAGGACCATCTTATTCACCTTTGCTAGACTGGCTGGTAGTGCGGCTCTTCACTTGGCCAACAGGTCTTACATGCAGTATGCCTTAGAATGCCTCGAACCAAAGGTGTTCAACTGGTGTGATGCAATACTTCTAGTGATAAAAGAACAGCTTACCAAGGTGAAAAATGGACGATCTAGGAACTTTGGCTATGGTTCCATTTTAACCGCTTTCACCTTGGAGAAGATCCCACTGATGCTGTCGTAGTACATTTCACTTGGTTTGCAGCGACCGACTGAGCCACGAATGTAGATATGGGTTGACCTTATGGCTTGACATGTTGGTTAGACACAAATTTCTTTCTCTAATGCCTTCTTTGAGTGGTTCAATGATCAGGAGATGGTTTATGCTGAGTGTCCCTACGCTGGTATGGATTTTCGGGGTGACCCGGATTTGGTGCTGCCAGTTGGCGAGTAGTGGAGTGCTATAGGTAAAATTTCTAACCATATCCCTATTTATTGCTTTTATAATGTTCATGTTCTTTCTTTTATCAAGACTAATCAGAAATCATGTGCTCATGTAGATATCAGACCGGTGTGACCAATAGTGCGACTGAGAGCACCAGCTGCTATTCCAGTAGGAGAGGTTGTAGGGAGGGTTGTCATTCGCGACTTGGATGTGGCCAAGACTCTTGCAAAATTGTAGGATCATACCAAAGGCCTCACTCTTGGTATCTCGAATGTGAGGACTAATGAGTTGCCTCTCATATTATAGCAACATACTACTGCCGTGCCATGTCGATGGACTAGGCTTTTACGCATGATTGCACAGGCGGTGACTTGTTATCACTAGCACCATTAGACTAGGTTCCCCCTAGCATTTTGGGTTTTTGGTTCATTTGACCAATTTTGTCTTGGACACAGAACACTATGTGTAAGCCATAAACAGTTTATATATATTTTTGGTTTTTAGAGCTTTATTTTGGTTAAGTTACATGATCCTGATACAAATATTGATGAAATGATTTTCTTTTATAAATGTTGCAAATGTTTATCTAACACATAATTTTCCAATGAATTTGTTAATGTGTTTAAGTTTCTAGAAATATGTTGATATTGGATGGAATTGAACTATCTTTCCAAAATCTTGACCCTTAGGAACATGCGATAGATAGCTGGATTCTGCACAGAGCAGATACTGGTGAGTTGTAGAATCAGGAGTTGTGAGTCTAGCCTGACAACAAGTCAGTGTATGCCATGTGCGAAGGCATCAGAGAAGAGCTCTAACAATGCTCTGTATTCAGCGATGTTGTTCGTTGATCGGCCAATGCATACCCCTCTTAAACTTACTAATTCAGTGCTTGGATCAAAGATGGCCCAGGCCACAGAAGATAGTTTCTGTGAACTATGGCTCGCTCCATCGGCATATCCAACAAATGATTCCAATAGGTTTGACTTCTGTAACAAATGCAAAAGTGGATTATCTAACCAAAATGATTGCTCTTAGTGAAAACAAAAATGTAACAAATGCATATGAAGAGGTTACTATACTGAGTTGAGCATAGTAATGCTTAAGGTACAACCCGTTTCGGGGTTGTGACAGTGGAATTCTGTCATAGTCTACTAACTCGTAGGCTCCTTTTGCTAGTACATGCTTAATAGTATAGGGGCCCATACATAAAGACTGGAACGTACCTGCTCCCAACTTATCAGACTCCTGGTCGTAAAGTAAGACCAGATCACCTTCTGAGAAGACATGGGGTTTGACATTCCTGTCAAACTGTGCCTTGAATCGTTTCTTATGTGCTTCGTTAGCCAAGGAAGCATCACGACGAGTTTCATCCAGTTGGATTAATTCCAAGAAATGAGCCTCTGCTTCTGAAGTTCTAGGGAGAAGATCGACTGCGAGTTTGAGGGACGAGATTTCACACTGAACTGGTAAGATTTCTTTTAAGCCATACACCAACTAAAAAGGTGTAAACTCAGTCGCATTTCTCACTGATGTCTAGTACATCCACATGGCTGAGTATAGGATTAGGTGCCAACTCTGTTTATGGACTCCAATCATCCTTTGTAGCATGTGCTTCAGGACTTTGTTGATTGCCTCAAATTACCCGTTAGCTTGCAGATAATACAGAGTAGAGCTGTCGTGGGATAGTCCTAATTTGGCAGCTAACTCAACCATCATGTGATTGTGAAAATGCGATCCATGATCTGTGAATATAGCTTGTGGAACACCAAATCTAGAGACTACATGATTGAAAAAGAAAAGAGAAACCATTTTTCCGCTATTGTTTAATGTAGGTATCGCCTCGACCCATTTCGTAAAATAGTCAACTGTGAATATGAATTGAGTCATATTTTGTAGTGTCGGCAACGTAGAAATATGGCTCTCAAACACTGCAGATGATGGGTTCGCTTTCATGAATGAGCCAGAAGATGATCGAGATATGGTTGAACGATGTTTTTGATGTCACTGAAAGCATAATTCATTTCCCTCTAAAAGGTTGGCCTTGCGTTCTTTAAACCAAAAGGTAGCTTGCGGTAAGTGAATGTGCCCCACGAACAAATAAATGCAGTCTTTGACTCGTCCTGTGGGCAGATATTTATTTGATTATACTGAGAAAATCCATACATAAATGAAAATATTTCACATCCAGCGCATTCATCAATTATCTAGTCAATGAAGGGTGTAGGGTAGTTGTCTTTTGGACAAGCTTGATTTACATCCCTATAATCGACACAAACTCTAATCATTCCTTTCTTTTTCATCACAGGAACAATATTCGATACCCAATCGGTTAGAGGAACGAGATAAATGAAACCAACATGGAGAAGTTTTTCAACTTCTGCCTTGATGGCAACGGCTTTCTTGGGGTGCACTTGCCAAAGCCATTGTCGTACTGGTTTGACATTTGGATACATCTTAATTTCATGTTCAACTATACTCGAGTCAACGCCTAGCATTTCTTCATATGAGCATGCAAAGACATCTCTGAACTCGTGAAAGAGAGTGTAATATATTTCCAGTCCTGAAGGAGAACAAGATTTGCTGACATGAATATTCTCTGTAACATTTGGTTTGGTCGAGATATTGATGGTGATAGTCTCTTCAATATTGGACAAGTGTCACTCGGAATCCACCATATTTACAGTATTTGATAGGAAATAAAAAACTGAAGGATGATCGAGGTCACTGGAACAATCTTCTTTGTAATCTAGAAGATGGGAACGATGGTGGTAATCTTCCTATGGTGCGCCATCAATCATCATTGACTGAACATTTCCTTCGTCTGTAAAATGTACATGCAACCAAGGATTTGAAGAGGTACCATATTCCTTAGACCTATCTATCCAAAATCTTGATGAGCGTTGATTTGGGTTCGCCTCCCATGCTGAAAACATTGATTGCTACAATATCTGTATTGGGCTTGGAGGAAAAACCTCGCGATGATCCATGCTAACATCATGATCGGATATCTTCTAAATGGAAGACACCATATTGCAGGTTCCCACCATGGCCACTTCTGCTAGATTGTTTGGAGGCGGTAGGGAAAAAGTACCCACTAATGTTCGGTCTTTTAGTAGGCCTACTCCGATATTTTGAAGCGACTGAGAGCTCTCGTCGATCATCATAATGCTTCTCGTAACTTGCAAACTATTGGGGAGAAAGGTTTGTTTGTCGACGATTGTAATTCCTCCTTGGAAAGGAAATGCAATCTTTCTGAAGTATGTCGACACAATAGCAGCCATAGCATATATCCAGGGCCTTCCCAGTAGGATGTTGTAATCAAGGTTTTCGTCGTTAACTTCAACATCAATTTCTACTGTCTTTCCCCCCCAGTTCAACTTGCAAGTTACTTAAAATCCTATATGGAGTGTATGTTCGTCCATCAAATGCTTTCAACATTGTCGACGATCATGACAAGGTTGGTGAGCCCAAAATTTTCCAGCAACTCATCGACATAATACATGTAGATGCTCCCTCATCAATAATCATTCTATGAACAGTTTTGTTGAGGGCTTTCACTTGACTAAGGAAAGAAATTTGAGTTGGTAACTGAGGGTCATATCCTTTATGATTAAAGGCCACAAGATTGGAATCTACTGGGTCAATCCCACCTATTGCTGATAATAGAGCTTGCTTTTGGGAGGGGCAATTTTGCAGTACCTCAAGTGTCGACATAGCAAACAGCGATTAGGCCAGGTCCTCTACTATATTATAAATTTGTGCTGCTCTGGAATGAGGATTAAATGTTGATTTGTGTACTAATCCCTTCGGTGGCTTTATCGTTAGCTTAGGAATGATGGGTGGCACAACTTCGGTCGAAGTTGTCGTCGAACAACTAGGTTGATCAGTAGCTGTGTTGTTCGACAACTGTGGCTTCCCGTAATCTTTATTCCTTGTCGATATTAAAGCATCATTTTGCTGTTTTGAAGTGGACAACATAAGCACTTGTGATGGGGAAGCATTGTCATTAGAAACCAGATTGGTTCCTGGGTTTGGAAACAGATCAGTCAATACCACTGAGGTTTTTGAATTCTTTAAGAGTTTCCTAAGCTCAGCTTTGTGTGGACAATCTTTCTTCGAATGATCCTCATCACATATAAATCATGGATGATTTGGTTTCCTTTCTCTAGAAGGACTTGCAAAAGGTTTTTCAAGAGACGTCTCCTCCTGTTTCTTCCTTTTCCCTTTCTTTTTCTTCTTGCCTCCTGGTTGCTTCGGTTCTTTTCCTTTGTCAGTCAACACTGCATTTACCTCTGAGGCGAGAAGTTCTTCATTTTCATTTTGACTAGAAACCATACGAGATTTCTTTGATGTAGCCTTTACGGTTTTTGTGCTAGACGTACCTATCACGCCATCGCCAGCATGAGAGTCTTTGTTTGATTTAGGAGGAGGGGAAACAGAAAATTCCGGTCTAGGAGCATCAGGGATTTTGTCATAGAGCGTGCCAGACTGAGTATAGATCAAGTCTAGATACTGCGCATGGGAAATTACTTGCTCTTCAGTGACGACCCCTCCCTTTGCCACATCTTCTGTGATAGAAGGTAATAATGACTTAATAAACCATTCAGCCAGTAGCTGATCAGGAACATATGTTTTTACCATTCTACGATGACGTCGCCACTCATGGATATGATCAGATATGTGAGTGGCTATCGTCTGTTTGAAATTGGTAAGAAGTTCTATTCCTATTTCGTACCTTATTGGTAACTGAAAATGGGTTAAAAAGGTTGTGGCAAGTGTGCTGAAGTTATCGAATGAAGCTCTAGGAAATTCGATGTACCATTTTGCTGCCGGACTAGTTAACGTTCACTGAAAAAGGCTAAGCCTAATCAAATCATCATTGAGTGTGTTGGATGAACACCACAAATGAAAGGTCATCACATGATTCGACGGGTCTTCACCCAGATTTCCATTAAATTTAGGAATATCTGACGGAAGTTTATGAGGAATCGTCGGCCACCAAGGGGCATAAGCAATTGGATAATTGTTAACTGATTTAGATCTGGTAACTCTAAAGTCGCCATGAAGGGCAACTGTTGATTCAGGTTCAGCGAAGCATACCCAGGATAAGATGGTATTGCCTGAGCAGTGGGTCTTTGCATACTAGCATAATGCATCTGATGTTGATAACTTTGGTAAGGTTGATGGGCATAACCATTATGAAATGATTGATGTTGACCATTTTGAATATATGGCTGCCCATTACTTGCAAAGATTTCTTGCTCAGATCCTTGGTAAACTTTTTGGAATTGCGGGTCCTGATATTGTACCAGCCATGGTTGTGAAGCCATTCGCTATTTTCCAATACTAGCTGTTTGACCAAGATGAGGGGTAATAGTACCCATTTGAACCTGGGTCTCTCCAGTTAGGGAGCCACTAATCAGCGATTGTGGCTGCGTCATGGAGACAGGAGGCTGTTGTATTACAACCTGAGAAACTTGAGGTTGGCATACAACAAGCAATGCTTGTACTTGTGACACTACCACAATGGCTAGTGTAGTGGAGATATTCCACATAGGTAGGCTTTGTTGCATTGAGTATACAACTCTTGGTTGTTGAGGTAGTATTGGCACCCAACCGCTGGATGTAATTCTATCATGACCCAAATTCTGTTGCGAACTCCTATATGGTTGTTCTCCTGGAGGAAACAATGAAAGGGAATAATGCCCCCCATATGGCGGCAATCTAGTGCTCAAAGGAATGATTGGCCTTTGGGGACCAGACTACCCAAATTGATACTGTTGCAAAGGATCAATTTGTTGAGACTTAACATAAGAGATTCTGGATATTATTCTGGACGAACAAACAGGAACAAACAATATTGTCAAAAATAGTCCCTGGATGAACTCCATCTAGCGGTTGAGTGCTAGTTGGGACAGATGGTACACCAGTGAACATTATTGGAATAGTAGTAGGAGGTTTTGCTGCTACTGCATTAGGTGACATAGTCCTCGATGTTGACTATTGTTCAGACATATCTAGTCTACCCAAAAGATTCCCTAGCGATTCTATAGGAACTTGCGATGAAGGGAGACTAACTTCTGATGAAGAAGGATATAGAGTGATCCTGGCTCCAAAATGCAATGGAGTACTGGATGGAGGATCCTCCACAATCTCTTCTATAGCAATCAATCTAGGTGGGAGAGGGAAACCGTCAGGTCTGTAAAATATTTCTGGTGCCGAAGAAGGTATAGATTTTGCAGCGACAGTTGTTAGAGGGGTAACACCTTTCGAATCAGCTGTAGACGGAGCCGGTTCAAGAATAGAAGCATTTACCATTACACTAGGATCAATTCTAATGTCCTCTTGTGGCCGTGGAACTTCTTTTATAAGGGCAGGGATACTAGAAATTGTTGGAGTAATCGGAGTCCCTGAGGATGTTGGAACACAAGTTCCAAGCAAACCAGGGGACTTTGATCTGGTTAAACGAGTTCACTTTGTCCATAATAGTTTTGTTTCCAGAGTAAAAAATAGTTGAATCGTTAATCTCTGCAAACAACAGGGTTTCAATTGACTTTCTTCCACGATTGCGGATTACTTGATCAACTCAAAATAAAGGGGAAAAAGTGATTCCGAATTTAATGAATTTTAGACGCTTTGACACAACTTGCTTTTTAAATTTTTAAGAGTCGAGAAAAAGCTAAAGATGACTCTAGTCACCTTTGATTTTTAATGAGATTGAAGTGACAAGTGCTCAGATGGACCTTTTATTTTAAGGAGTCTGAAAAGGAACGAAAGAGACTACTCTGGAAATCTAGACAGAGGGATTACCAAACCAATCGCAAAACTGGAGAATACTTTTTATGGTACGGCAGTCAATCTTCCCGAATGCTGTATTTAGTGCACTACGATCGATAGGGCGGTAGACACGACTTCCTAAGGATAAATGATATAGCTTATTATGGTCTCCCAATATATACTCGACGGTACGTGGGAGCACAAGTCTGTACTGGCACTTTTTGTCTCAAAGAGGAGGAATCACCCAACCTACGATGAAAGCGATAGTTACCAGGCTTTACGATGCCAGAATACGTATCTAGCCTAGACTTCTAAATGTTGTGCTTTAGGATCCAAAGCATTTTTATGTTCATTGAATTTATTTTACAGTTTATCTTTCTTAAGAAGTTTGCCTTTCAGGTTCACTGCGTGATGTAGATATACAATTCCTAAAATGCAATCTAAGATGATAAACAATCATTCAATCTTCTTTTTGCAATGAAAATCCTAGCTACTAAGGAAAGTGAAACTGTATTCTTTCAACATATAGCAGAGAGCACACACTAGATGCACTGTCCTAAATCAAAATCAACAAGCAGTCTAAATGAAAATGCACATGCATGTATTTGTTTTCGCTTTCTTAATGTGTGAATGACAAAATGAATGCTAAGTACAAATCTGAATCATTTCAAGTGACAGTACTAACGATTTTATCTTCAAAAGAAAAAAGGAAGATAATGACGACACTTTGCGATTTTGAATTGAAAACTGCTTTCGACACTTGAAAAACTATTAATTCAAATCAAATACAAGAGTAACAGTGTAATCGACCATCAAGAACAGTAGCATCCTTTTCTTTGACTGAAAACGACACTTGCAACACTTCCAAATCAAAAGACGACAGTTTGACTATGCTACTTCTTTGTAAAGGAGGACTCTAAATGTCGAACAATACATAAAAACATTTATAGTTCTTTGTACAATGGAGGCTGAATCATGCAAAGGAAGGGAGTTTCCATAGTGGTATACTGATCACATACAACAAAACTCCTAAATAAAGCTGAAGAGAGTGAACAAAAAACCAAAATCTGGAAGCAGAAGAAGTCTTATCTGATCATCGCACCTGTAACAGAGAAAAAGAGAAATGCATCCCACCTACTGCACATGGGAGGTGCGATGCATCCAGATTCCCAAGAAGAGAAGGTACAATGGTCCAGGGACGAGGCTTCAACTTGGTTCTTGGTCATAGTTTGTAGCTTAGTTCAGGGATTTAAGCCAAGCTAATGATAGTCAGTAGATGCAAATCACAGGGGTTGATCTAATGAGGCTACTTGAGCCACCACCAGGGCAATTAGGATGTTTGCAAATCAATTGTTCAATTTATAAATAAAACCTGGAGATAGACTGAAGCAGCATTGATCTACTTTGCACTTGCATAGAAAATGCAGTTCGAAGGCTAGCTAGCTTGACTTTAGCCTCCATCTGTCGTTTATAAAGCAAACAAATATAGACAAGCAAACAAGCTATTCACTCCCCAGTGGAGTCACCATTTTGTTATCGGGAAATCTAGTGGCTATGCAAAGCTGCTAGTCCTACTAAGACAGGTAGCTATCTTAGAAACAAACAGATTAAAGTTAATTTTGTTTTCCTTTACGAGAAGTAGATGGGAGAGGAGCAAAGAATACCAACCTCAATCTTTCTCTTGGTTCCTTGCTTGTTTCTTCTCCCCTCTGACGTATTTTTGCCTCTCCTTCCTTGATTACTCCACTTCAAATAGTACCTGTAAAGTCAAAGCCGCATAATACCTTCAAAGTGCAGAGATCTACAATCATAAACAATATAGGACTAGATATATATTGACCACACAAATGCATATATTATCAGACATACAAGAATGTGAAGGAAAACTTGAATAGCTTTATTGATATAAATATTAGAAGAGAGGATTACAACCCATTGATCTGGCCCAGTGTCATCCTCCCAGCATGAAAGCCCTTCTTCACCTCATGAAAATCTTAGATCACCCAACACTATGATGTTCCACGAGGAAACCAACAAAACTTCCTTACAAGATACAAGATTCCAACCTCTGGATTTTTGGGATGAGGGATCCATATATAGATGATTGATTCTATATATGATCATCTGTGCAGCAATTATGTACATTTGATGTCTTTATTTTCCTGAATATATTGCAGCCCGGATGGATGAAAATAGATCCAGGGTCTTAAAATTCATTTAATCTTTGCCCGAAGTACAAGTCAATCCATGTGAAAAATGTTCTGAAGTCAAACATGGAAAGACATCGCCCGATTACTAGCCAATGACGTAAGCTGTTAACAACCGTGAGAGGAATCACTGATAATGATGATGACCCTCAAGGTACTATAGTACAATTCACGTGGTGTGAAAATGGGACTTGGTGTCGAACACCACTTAAAATCTTGTGGTCAAAGGCCATTGATGTAAACCTGTCACCGGAAGTGAGAAACTTGCCATTGAGGCATGCAAGTTTCAAAGTACTGGAAGGGTTGTTCCTAGGTTGACTTCTTGGATAATGAGCTTTCATCGACAAGAAGTAAGCTGTCATAGGAGGGCCTTAATGAATCCCACATCTACGACATGGAACAGAGCAAATGATTTTGTGGAGTTGAAAACAATCTGATGATACAAGGTTCAGGGTGGCGATCATGAAAGAATGAAGGGTGAAGGTATTGCAGCGGATGAGACACAAGCTGGGTTGGTGAATTCTCTGATCGACTTCTCTTGAACATATCAACGACACTGAAATGGATTGGTAGCATTAACCACAAATATGGATGGTACGACGGACCAATGGTAGTATGACCGGTGAACGGAATAACCCAACCCGACTCAATCATGGTGATTGAGTTAAAGTGTCATGTTCAAGAGCGACTCGCTACCAATAAAGTTTCTTCAAGTTTTCTTCCCAATTATCCCCAGTCATTGCTGACCAATACCTCTTTATTTTTATCCAGCCTGAGGAGGATAACATATGCTTGTTCTATAATTTGCCCTTCGGGCAAACCCATCGCTATGTTTTAATGAGCCTAGCGACAATGAAACTCGTTCTTGTCTCTATGGACGAGTTTGTTGCTATTCGTTTTAACGAGTTTAATGAAACAGACAACTCGGTCCTTTTTCAATTTTAGAGAGTCTGAAAAGGGATGGAAAGGAAACTCCAGTAATCCTTTTTTGTCTTATAATCCCTTCAGTCCGAAAAAGTATAAAATAATACGAAAGGGATGAATTTTCGATAATTTTAACGAGCCGAACAAGACAAGCACTTGATATTTTTGTGTAATAATCCCTCAGGTCCAAAAATATTAAAATCTAGAGGAGGGATAGCACTTCCGATAGCTTTAATGAGCTGGAGAGGCCAATTGCTTGGCAATCTTTTCATATTTTACGAGTTAGATGAAAAGAGCTTAAAGGAGACTCGTTTTTGAGGAACGAGTGATATTTTCCGGTAGCTGCTGATTCCAGGTAAGGTTTGGAATTTTCCAATCACGGTAGTGTCACAAGGATGGCTAACAGAATCACTCATTGCAGTTGTTCCTAAAAAAGATAAACAATCAAATGGAGGCGTATGATCAGCTAAAACAAAGTGGAGGTGATGATGAGAACACAACTAAGGCTCAAAAGCTGATGATAATGCATTCACAATGGTTTTTTACTGGAGGTTGGTTCATTTTTTAACGAGCTTAAACTCTGGGGGAACATTTTCTCATTGCTTAGCTTTAATTTTTAACGAGCTTGAACTTTGCATAAAAATTGCTCGTGATAATGGTCATTGATATTTGACCCACTGCTAACACTATGTTCTTTTGACAATCGTACTACCTGTTTAATTGCTCCATCAAACTGATTAGAAATGGAAATACATGCTTGAAAAATTAGTTAAAACACTAATACCCTACTCAAATTACGTGAAAAGTAATTTAAAAGTAGTTTTTACCTCTCATTTTACCATTTCATTTGAGCTTGAGATTGTTGGAGCTTTGGAGGTGTTTTCCCCCTTGATTTTCACAAGCTAATTTTGGGAGATTCTGTGGACGATTTGTGGCACAGTCTGGACCAGGTAGGAGCTAAGCCTGAGCTCTTCAGTTGCATTCTTTCCTTTTTGAATTCTGAGCATGTTTCCCTGCTTTTCTGAGCCTCTAGGGTTTGATCAATTCATTCTGCCCCCCATCGGACCTTGTGTATATCGAAAGGTGCAATGCATACTGGGATGGCCATTGGCCAGTCAGTATGCATCTCACCCAGTACATAGCTGGGGTGCGATGGGCGCAAGGAGGGAAACTTGTGCACTGTTTTTGATGGAAATTTTTGCCTTCTTTTTTCCAAATCAGGATCTTGACTCTTCTCTTGTTTGTTTTTCAAAGATTCATTGGAGCAAAATGGTTGTTACATGGTGAGAACGCAAGCATGAAGAAGAGGACATGGTTGCTTTACATGATCTGGCTACGGTAAATCCATTGCAAAACTGTGGTTTGCTCAAGTTCTTTCGCATATCTAGCATGAGGCAACAAATCAACTTGTTGCAATATTTCCTTGATGCATGGGATCCTACCAGCCAGGTGTTCTGGATTAGAGGCAAATCCATCACCTTGACTGTTTTGGACATCTACTTTTTGACCGGTTTATCGAGGCGTGGTGCCCCTCTCTCACTATCAGGTTCTGCCCATGAGGGATTATATTCATCGATACTATACAAAAGGATCTTAACCAAGTAGGGACGGCAAGATCAACATCTGAGATGTCACTAACCGGTCCTTGAGGACCATCTTGTTCACCTTTGCAAGACTAGCTGGTAGTGCGGCTCTTCACTTGGCAAATAGGTCTTACATGCAGTATGCCTTGGAATGCCTCGAACCAAAGGTGTTCAATTGGTGTGATGTAGTACTTCCAGTGATAAAAGAATAACTTACCAAGGTGAAGAATGGACAATCTAAGAACTTTGGATATGGTTCCATTTTGACCACTTTCGTCTTGGAGAAGATCCCACTGATGCTGCCGCAATACATTTCACTTGGTTTTCTGCCACCGACTGAGCCACAGATGCAAAGATGGGTTGACCTTATGGCTCAACATGCTGGTCAGCCACAAATTTCTTTCTTTGATGCCTTCTTTGAGTGGTTCAACCATTAGGAGATGGTTTATGTCGAGTGTTCGTATGTTGGTATGGATTTCCCGGGTGACCTAGATTTGGTGCTGCCAGCTGGCGAGAAGTGGAGTGCTATAGGTAAAATTTTTTACATCTAGGGTGGTCATCTTATCAATATTTCGACACATGAAGTAGGGGAGATTCATCATTCTCACCCTAGTAAAGTGCATCAAAAATATGATATGATAGGCATATAGGTGAGAAAACCAACCCTCACAACTAAAATACTTAATTATGAGTTTCATCATGGGAGCATATGAGTCTTTCAGGTACAAAAAGGGAAAAACTCTGCTGAGTTGTCTCAAATAATTGGGCTTGATGTATGGCTCATAATGTTCCCTGTCAATTTGTCGCCTTTTATTCCACCACTCTCCGACATTAGGAATGTTGGTTGCTAAAGAAATAGACTCCAGTATCAAGGTGAATGTCACACCAGCTAGAGTGGCTTGGCCATTATGTAGGTGAAGCACAAACAAACTGGCCAACTCATGATGGTACTGGACTCTAGCAACCATCTCACAAAACTGATAATAGGATTGGTGTTTGAAGCAAGTGATAGAAAGAGGGTAGGCCTGCAACTCAGCAAGTGAAGTATGCTCCTCTTGTATATGTTTGCCACCCTTGCGATGTCTCCTTGGTGCATGCATTTCTGTAGGAGAGTCACTGTGTGTCTCTTCATCTTGGTCATAGGAAGGATCAAAATCCATGTTTGCTAATGTGTGAGTTTTCTTGATGAGTATGAAGATATTTATGGTGTTTTTAGTTTCTACCACCAAGGGTAAAAATGTATGAGGGACTGTGGAGGGAGAGGGTATGAGGGGCTTTGGGAATGTTATGACAAGTTTTTTTGGAAATAGGGGGTTTAGGGAATAGTATGTAAGCTTAGGAATAACAATTAGGGTTTGGGGATTTTGTAGTTAGGGTTTGGGAAAATGGGAATTGGGGATAGGGGTGAATGACTTTTAGGAATATGGGAATTAAGGAATGAATGAATGAACTAAAAAATAAATGGAGGAGTCAAAGAGTGAGGGAGTGAAGGAGTAGACTTGGTAGCAAAAACATAAATACATACCCTAGGCAATTATTTTTGAGCAAAATTGCAAAGAGGTAGGGTTTGAGTTTTTACACACTAAACCACCATAAATTTTAAGAAAAACTCTTTCACTAGCAAGGGAAGAACTCTAGACTTACTTGCACACCATAGGGTTGAGTAAATTTGGAAATTTTAGGGAGTTTATGGTGAAATCAGGCATGCAGCTCTATGCACCACACCACAAACCCAACGCGCCACGCCCCTTATATGCATCATGCCAGTGTATTTTTTACACTATGGAGGGCGGACCAATGTGCCGCGCCTCTCACCCAATGCACCATCCCCTTGAACTTGCACAATTTTGCTTCAAACTTACTCCCTTTCTCCAACACAACCTTCTCTTGCTCAATATTTCTTCTTTGAATGAAAATGAGCTCTTTGAACATGACCAATGAGTTATATACAAGAGATTTTGTTTTTTCACTCATAAAACCCACTTTAATAATGTTTGCATTGTGACTTACTTTTTCAACTTTGTTTTTTGGGCAGTTTACTTTATTTGTGCCTTTGATGAACTGAATGATTTGATTTTTGTTTGCCTTGCAGGGGATGGAGATGATGAAGCTTGGCCAGGTGACCAGGGTTGCCATTGAAGTTATTTACATATGAAAGAACTGAAATTACATCAAATTTATACATAAAAACCTAAAATACTCTATTTTAAAATAAATTTCTGAGCATGTGATGATGAAATTTATTGGTTCTGGAACTTTATTCAACCTCCTCATGGGCCTGCTGACCGTTATTGAACATTTTGAAGACCTTTTTGATGAAACCCTAGACCTAATGAAAGTGAAACTCTAAAAATGGCTCTTGCAGATTTAAGGACAAAAATGACTACAGATGGTCTAGATGCATGGAAATGGGCTAGTAGGTAAAGGGCATGAGGGAAATTTACAACAAGCCACTACTGTCAGATGATCCATGATCTTAATGGAATGCATCTGACTAGGCAAGACACCTAATATGCAATGCAACAAGAGAATTTGATCACTAACGGAGGGATGAAGATACCGACACTAACAGCCTTCACCTGGGTGAGAGTCCCAAGTGATGGGATCGCATGTGTGTGCACCACAACATCCATGCTCTTGAATACTCATGCATGGGAAGCATGTATGCTAGCGATGAGTTGTGGGAGGTCCTCATAGTTACAAATCTCACTCTAGATACATGCTTACAGCTTGACCACATTGGCCCTCATCATCTTTGGCAAGTGAAGCAGCGCTCCCTTGTACTTCATCATCTATGTTTGCATGTTATCAACAACAACATGCACGTTCGTCAATATGCGTGCTCTTCTAGCACATCACTGCTGCCATCGTTTGAGATGGACGACTGAGTTGTGCATGATACGAAACTTGGAATTCAATGCTCGCATAACTATGTCAAGGGATAATATTTCATCTAATATTGCCTTCTTCAGTTCATCTCAAGTAGACATTGTCACCAAGTCTCCTCCTTGCTTGGCCACCTGTAATTCCTTCACCATTTGCTCATTCTCAACTATCAAAAGGTGAACACTTGAGCTAGTGGCTTTGGCTTTGGCATGCACTCTGGATTTGGTACTCCGTGAGACTCCACAACTCTGTGCTGAGATTCATCAAAAGTGATGTTGTGCATCTCTCCTTCTAGTTGACCACCAAGGATCTCAGTGCCTCCTTGGTCATTCGAGACTTTCTCATCAGCTGGATGCATTGAAGTGGGTGAGTTGACCTCTTTGTGGTGAGACATGAGGTTGGTGTCCTATTCCAACTCTTGCTGCTCGGTGTCTGCATCCAATTGTTGAAGTGCTTGTTCTATCTCATGAGTGAAGTCTCGCTCCTACAATGGTTCAACCTATTCACCTGATGTCAATTGTTTAGATGAATCAACTACTTTAATGTTAGATGCTTCATCTATCTGCACATGTTGCACCCCCTACTATATCTGCTGCTGCTGTGCTTCCCTCTCCTGTTTGCGCAACTCTTGTTCTTTTCGGAGTTTCTCCCTCAGCTCATGCAACTCCTCCTCTCCTTCTTCCATTCTCTTCTTATCCATCTACCTTTGCATGATTTGGTTGTCACGCTATTGCGTCTTTGCCTGAATAGCCATAGTTGCTTGTTCTACAAGTGGATATACTTGAAACTTTTAGTTTTGCTCCTCCTCCGTAGGATTGACAATCTTCCTCTTCCCTTTGTCGTGCATGGGTATGCTTGGCTCTGCTACCTCTGCTGTTGCTGCTACTATTGGCACTTTCCGTGATGCTGCTTAATGTTGCTTCGCTAACCACTGTACAATGAAGCCAACCTATTCATTGGTCTAGAGGAATTGTAGAAATATCTCCATGAGGCCTCCTTGACCCAACGAAATGCCCCATGGATCCCGTTTAACTGAACTCTCGTGCAGTGATCCTTCACAATGAAATGTGGGTCATATAGATTGATGCTTTGGAGGTCAAACATGTACTTCTTCAACTATTCTTCTTCAACATTCGCCTGCTTGATACTCCAGATCTCATATAAACCAGTCTGCAATGGAAAAGCGGGCCAAGGTACATTCTTCTTCCGCTGCAATCTAGTTGTTAATCCTACAGATATGTGATATACTACTTCCTTCATGACAAGTACGTCCAAGGAAAACTTGGGTAGAACATGCAAAGGCTTCTCCACACTGAACATTCAGATGAAAGTGTGGGATAGTGAGGCATACCAATCTGCAATGCCTAAAAATGCCTCAATTGCTTCCTTTGACATGCAGGGTGGATCCTGTTCAAATATCATCTTGTACACTTGAGTGACAAAATGTTTGAATATGATATTGTACACTCTCCCGATCATTTGATGTCTTCATTAATGCACTACAGTAAGATTTCCACATTTCCCTTGCCCTTGTATCTTCGACCTCTTTTCTTTGTTTTTTGGCTAGTTGGAAAAAAAAAAAAAAATTGATACTTGCGATGCGATAACCATGTATATGAAGACACCCTAAATCTCTGAGACTGAGACCGAGGGTTTGATAGCATTAAAATATATGCTCTGTTTTGGTCAGGTTGGTAAATTTTTTGGGTACTTGAAATCATAAACACTCGGTTTGTGAATAATCATCTGTTAATTAATTGAATTTCAATTTTGAAGGCTTTCTTTGGTACAATGGATGCTATGTCAAAGGATGGTTGGATCAATTTCCTGTAGATTACTTAAATAATGTATCTATGGAAATTTAGATATCAAAAAATGTTCAATTGTCTATCCCTTTGTTTGTATAGGAGATTTCTTGTGGTTTGATCTATGTGGACAAACTGCTAGACAAATCTATTTGTAATAGTTTATGGTATTGATACCCCTTTTGGTTTCTATTTTTTATGGAGCAACCTATGACAATACAACTTTTACCACAAAGATGTTGTTGTTGGATAGAAATCTCCAGAGGAGTCTTACACTAGATATATAAATGGCTATTTTATATCACAATAATAAGCATTAACATATGAGGATGTGGCACATCCTAAACTTTGTGCATTCAATCCATTGCTTTTGTTTTCATGGCATATTCCTTTTTGCATAGTATATGTGTTGTGGCATTTGAGTGTGTTCACATCAAATATTCTAAGGCCAAACCTAGATTCTCATGTGTCATGGAAATTCAACATATGCCTTGTTCACCTAAGAAATACATGTAACTCATCTTAGGGTACTCATGTACAATCTCAACTCATCCCACTGAACAAGTTACCAAGACAAGGCTCATCACATCCAACCGTGGTCTAAAACAATTAAGAAACACAATTTACATCTTAACATGCCATAGTACATGGCATGTCTTAGAATTCCTTGGCACTATGTGGCATGCGTTAACATCCCCTACATTCCTTGGCATGCTTTGAAACTCCCTAGTACACCGTGGAACTTCTTAACATGCCTTGGTAGTTTAGCATAGCTTGGCATTACCTAGCATATAACCTTGTCACTCCCTCCTTAACACACCTAGAACTCATTGAAACTCCCTCTCATACACTCTTGTTTGCTCATTTCCATTCATTTTGACCTAGTGCTTCCTTATGTTTCCCTGACACCCCCTAACACTCCCTAGCTCACCCTAACACCTGACACATCTTGGCCTACCACCCTAACACTCTAGCATTCCTTGGCACTACATAGTGTACCTTGTCACTCTCTCCTTAGCACACCTAGAGATCACTGACACTCTTGGTCACAAACTCTTATTCATTCATTTCCATGCATTTTTACCTAGTGATCCCTTGTGTTTCCTTAACACTCCTTATCAATCCTTGACACGTGTTGTTACAACCTAGCACCTATGACATCTTGGCATGTCGCCTTAGCCTCTAGCATGCCTTAATACTTCCTAGAATACCTTGTCACTTTGTCCTTAGCACACCTAGAACTAACTGAAATTTCTAATCACAAACTCTTATTTATTCATTTCTATTCATTTTGACATAGTGCTCACTTGTGTTTCCCTAGCACTCCCAGCTAACACTTCCTTGCACGCATTGGCACATCTTGGCTATATGTCACCCTAGAACTCTAACATTACTTATCATTTCCAAGCATGCCTTGTAACTCCTCCTTAACACACTTGGAACTCATTGACACCCCATGACACACACTCTTATTCCTTCATTTCCATGCATTATGACCTATTGCTCCCTTGTGTTTCCCTAGCACTCCCTAACACTCCTTGGCACACATTGGCACACCATGGCACTTGTCACATCTTAGCAGGATTTCCTAGCACTCTATCATCTATTGGCACTTCTTATCATACATTGTAAATCCCTCCTTAGCAAACCTATAACTTGTTTAACAATCCCTATCACACATGCACATTCATTCATTTACATGTAATTGAAACGAGTCCTCCCTTGTGTTTCCTTGGCAATCCGTAGCATGTGTTGGTGCCACATCCTAGAACTTAGCACACTTTGGCATGCCTTAGCACTTGGGATGTCTTCGCATGCCTAACATTCCTTGGAACTTTCTAACATGTGTTAACACTTCTTGAAATTCCCCGCACACCTTGGCACTCCCTAGTTTTCATGCCCTCATAGATAGACTTACTTTTTTTGTGACTTGGAAACTTAACCAAGTCATTGAAAAAATAGTGTTGTGCCTAGATCAAAGTCTCCCTTTTTCTGAAATAGCTTTTTCCATCCTCTTATCACAATCATAGGCTTTCCTCCTACAAGTCCTAATATGAAATTATCCTAACACACTTCATCCATGGGACACCTAGAATTCACTGACACTACCTGGCATAATCTCTTATTCATTCATTTCCATGCACTTTTACCTAGTTCTCCCTTGTGATTCCTTGACACTCCCAAACAATCCTCGACATGCATTGACACTATCTAGAATATGTCAACATGCCTTTTCATTCCTTGGCAAGCCATGACACTCCTTAATTATCATGCCCTCATAGCTACCTTTATTTTCTTTTAGACTTAAGAACCTAAACAAGTCCTGCCTCGACTACAACAACTTTACCAAGTTACATTCACTACAACTAGACTATGCCTCATTCCCCTAATGGCCTATAACTCATCTTAGGCTTCTCATGTACAATCTTAACTCATCCCACTTAACAAGTTACCAAGTCAAGGGTCACATCCTACCGTGCCCATAAAACAACTAAGCAACACATTTTACATCTTCACATGCCATAACATCTGGCATGTATAACAATCGATTGGAACTACATGGAACACATTATCATCCCCTACATTCCTTGGCATGATTTTTCACTCTCTAACAGACCCTACCACTCCCTAACATGCCTTGACACTCTAGCATGCCTTGGCACTTCCTAGAATATAAACTTGTCACTCCCTCCTTAACGCAATTGGAACTTGCTGACACTCCCTATCACACACTCTTATCCATTCATTTCCATGCATTTTGAACTAGTTCTTCCTTGTGTTCTCGTGGCAATCCCTGACACACATTGGAATACCCTAGGACTTGGCACATCTTGGCATGTCGCCATGGCACTCTAGTATTCCTTGGAACTACCTAGCATACCTTGTCACCCCCTCCTTAGCAGACCTATAATTCGCTGACAATCCCTGTCACACACTCTTATTCATTTATTTCCATGCATTTGAAACTAGTCCTCCCTTGTCTTTCCCTGACACTCCATAACTCTCCCTAGCATGCATTGGCACACCTTATCACCAAGCACATCTTGACATGTTTCCTTGGCCTCTAGAATGCCTTAACACTACCTAGCATACCTTGTCACTCTCTCCTTAACACACGTTGAAGTCACTGAGACTTCCTATCACAAACTCTTAATCATTAATTTGCATGCATTATTTTCACCTAGTGTTCCCTTTTGTTTCCCTAGCGCTCCCTAACACTTCCTAGCACTATTTGGCACACCTTGGCACCTAGCACATATTTTTTGCATGTTGCTCTGCCATGCTAGAATGAATTAGCGTTGCTTGGCATACCATGTCACTCCCCTCTTACCACACTTGGAACTCATTGACACTCCCTATCACACACTCTTATTCATTCATTTCCCTGCATTTTGACCTACTACTCCCTTGTGTTTTCCTAGCACTAGCTAACACTCAACACACATTGGCACACCTAACTGCAATGAGTTTCACTAACAGTCAATCCAAAACCCTTCCAGAGTCTAGCTACTTACTTTTTCTTCACTAAGATATTAGGGTTAAGTTTATTGTATAGTGTTCAATGTGAAAATATTACTAGGTGTTTTTATCACATCAATTGGAATGTGTCTAAGCCAAAGGTTCTTGAATCTTGGACTGTAAAAATAAAAAACAAATATATGACTATAAGATCTTTGGGAAATTGTAGTTCTCTAAAGAGATTCATGGTAGTGATTTTCCCATTGCACTAGACCCGAGAACTAGATTGTTAATTAGATGCAGAGAAGTGGTAGTTTGATGCAGTAAATGTCAAATGTACAGTTCAACAACATGATGGAGGCTTACATCTGACATCATAATTTAGTTTGTTATCTTGATGGTGCAAACCCCATGATGTCCAAGTGTGACATGTTGAAAATAGCAACAAGAAATTCTAAATATAGAAGTGCTAAAAATAGCACTGCCATAAACAACATTTCGGGATACCTTCCTATTTTGGTTAGTCCCTGAACTAAAATAGAGAAGTAAAATTCGAATTTGATCTTAGCAGCTGTTTGTAAAATAATTAATTAATTCATCTTGAGTTAATTAGTTGGAGAAAATCAAACATGAAGTCTATGTGACGAAATGCAACAGTTATCCCATTAATTGAGGAATTTATCCCTTAGTTAAAGAGATAAGGATGAGTTCTAATTTGAGTTGTAATTAGTTAGATTAGTTAATTGAGTTAAGTCCAATTAGATTAGTTCAAATAGTTTGTTGAACTAATTGTGAGTTCAGTTGGTTAATGCATGCATGCATGTAACTGCTACATTTTAGATAATTGAATATTATCTAATAAATAACTCATTCATGTCAGTTCAGATAGAGACCTAGTTGATATCAGATGATGGGACAGTGTACTATCAGTTTCAGGAATATTCCATGGAGGTTATCTCTGGCATGAAGAAGGAATTCATTCCTTGGAGATTGCACAGTTACTTCTTCAGTTTAGTGAGTGTGTGATGAGGCCAATCACATAGGTGGCATCATTGGACCCCAAGAAAAAATTTGCAAGGAAATAGGAGGCTTGGAGGGCTGAGGGAAGGCATATCTTGTGTCTATTCAGTCTGTGTGTTGTATTGTTTTGATTGCAAAGAGAGCAGGATAGCTTGTGAGCTGATTCTTTATGTAATCTGAACATATTTACACTTGTATGATAATACATAGATCGGATTTTTTAGCTAAAGCTTTCCCTAGAGTATTCTTCTATGTTCATGTGTGATTTGTTGGGTGTGGAGCCTGATTATCTTCTATATTCAAAAGTACCGCCACATTGGACCCCAGTTCAAAATGGGGGTGGCAACGCCGCCTGTAAAATATTCGCTGCAGGGGGGGTCCAGGGGGGGCGGCTGCGACCTTTGGGAGCCCCCCCCTGGAGGGGGGTTTCGGGGGCAGCGCCCCCGAAGCTAAAAACAGCGGTAAAATTGCCTTGTAAAAGTACAGTAATTTCTAGTCAATCTTGGCCGTTCATTAGGCGGATGATCTGACGGTAGAATTTATGTTTAGTTTAGGGTTTTTTGCCTAGAAGGAAACCCCTCTCTTTGTATGAGGGCATTGTATTTGAGGCTATGAGATAGATGTGTATTCTATGTGAGCGAGGAACAGAGAGGTGAGGCTGTGAGAGAAGACGGAGGATATTACAGCGGATTTGTTGTAGGTTGTGTCTCTTCATTTTGCTGGATAATAGAAAGGAAGGACTGGCTGTTCGGGGTGGACGTAGCTCAAACTGGGTGAACCACGTATATCTGTGTCTCTCTTGTTTTATGCGTTTTCTGTGTTTATATTTCTGCAATATTTTATGTGTTCCATTACTTCGTAATATATAATTTTCTAACAGGAACACGTCTCTAGCCTAGAACCACTACATAATTTTTGTTAATGACAATGCTCCATTAGGTAAATTTATGTTAATTTTAAGTTGATCTTGCTTAGGAATTTGCCTTTCAATTTCACCATGTGATGTATTATGAAATTCCTAGGAATGCAACTATCATGATAAGCATTCTTTCCATTCAATTTAACAATGAAAATCCTAGCTACTAGGGATAGAGCAATCAGATTTCTTTCAATCAAAGAGCAAAGAGCACAATTTAATGCAATTTCCCTAAACTATTCCTATGAGCACACACAAACTTTTTTAATGCAACATGCATGTATTTATTTTCGATTTCCTTAATGTGAATGTGAAAAAAAAGTAAACTAATGCACATACAATCAATCAATCTTTAACAAGAACGAAGACTTTACAAAAATTCTGTTTCGAAGGAAAAGAAGACTTTTACGACACTTTCTTTCGAACAAAGATTAATCAACTATATTCTAACTTTTACTATGGATTGATAATGGCAAAGAAAACATTTAAGAAACATTAATCAATCAAGTCAAAGTAGGGCTAGCAAAGGAGATAGAAACTTGTTCTCTGAGACATGACATTCATTGATCAATCAACAAGCAAACAAACAGAGAAAAGTTGGCAAAACCTCATTCCAAAGGTGGGAAACTGACCCTAGGAGGATCAATGCAGACCTGAATGGGAGACTTTGCACTTCAGAGCACTGTCCCTAAGCCAAGGGTGCTCTGCAGTGCACTGTGTCCCTCACAAGCTTGTGCTAGTGACATTGAGCCATTTCAAAAGGCAATTTGACACAGTTTTGACCAAAATTTCAATGCAAAAGAGCTGAAATACAATCAATGAACACAAGTAGGGTTTGCAAGAGTGTCCTAGGAGGTGGATAATCTACTAGGAAAGATTATCTTCCCCAACGGAGTCGCCAATTGGTTTTTGAGAATTTGGTATCTACGAATAAATATAATTCCCTAGATAAGTAGCCATATCTAGAACAATAGTTTAAAGCAGTCTAGCCTTTTCCTATAAGCAATAGATAAGACAAATAAGATGAGAAGACCTAATTGTAGTTCCACTTTCCTCTTGTCTCCTTTGTATCGATCTTGTCGCTCCTTCCCGTACTTAACACACTTGAGAAGTACTTATAAACACCAGTAGAAGACAAATAATTGATCAAATCTAATGATCCATTGAATACAAGTGAATGGAATCAGATACATTTCACACATATAAGCATTATATGACAATACAAACATATAGAAAAAGGTTCAAATACTTCATTGAATAGAAGAAGGAATTGCAACCATTGTGTTTGATTCAAAGTCATTCCTCCAGCTTGGATCCCATCCACATCACATCAAAATCATGACAAACTTGTAGCATTACAATACTTGCTTCAAAGCCAATTCTCATAGCAACATTATCTCCTTATAATTCAACTTAGTCCAACCCCTGATCACTTAGATGAGTGTTCAATTTATAGGAGGATGAAGGAGGTTATGTCATAAATGGTCATATTGAATGGCCTTCCATACTTAGAATTAGTTCCATGGAGGAAGGGATGATAGGATAGGATGCATATTAACTCATTCCTCATCCATTTTTGAGCTCATAGGAGTTGATAAGTGAGGGAAGCTTCTAGATGACTCCAAAAGATAAGAATATTCCCCAAACCCTATGTGAATTTCACTCAATCTCGCCCAACGCAGGTGAAAGAGGGCCTGAGTGCTCTGCAAGGCACCTTGGCATGGACTTAACTTCTCTGTTTGCACACCCTTACATGGGCCTACACGTGCTGGTCCCTCTAGAGGTCATTTCAGGATGTCTTCTAGTCATGAAACTATCTAGGAAGGAGGCATTCAAAAGGGTGACTTGTTTAGGGCATGTGGTAACTGAAATTAGGGTTTGATGAGCCCTAAAACACTGATCTAGATGATGGAGTGATGTGCCCAAATGGATCTGTAACACTTAGCCCAACCACCTTTCTATTGGTCCTGTTAGCTTTGTTGGCGTTTGGCCCAAAAATGGATCCAAAATACTCCCAAAGTCTCCAAAGTTTGATTAAAAACATGCCAATGAGTCCATTAATGGGCTTGAAATCTTTAGCATTTGCTTAAAGATCATTCAAAAATCAGAACTAACGTAGGAGGGAAACACTATCGGGAGGCCAAAACACTGGAAAATCAGTGAAAAACTACATATCGGAGGCTATAACAGTTGAGGCACAACAGCCATTAGATCTAGCCAATCAACGGCCTAGATCTAAGAGGCTAATCAAAATCGGCGCTATCACAAAGGACGACTTACGGAGGGGCGCAAGACGTCATTGATCAGCGATCTCCGATGATCGGATCAGCGGGTCGCATCGGCGGGAAACATATGCTGTGTTATATATATATATATATATATATAAAAGGCCCAAGCATTGAGCGATCAGCGATTGTGATCAGATCACATTGCTGTATCACATCGACAGTATACCATGGGGCCGGGCCTAGGCACAAGCATGTGCACGACCCGATGGGCCAGACCCAACGAAATTATATGCGAAAGTTTATAAATTTTGAAGTTTGCGTGAAGGCCTACTTTTAATGTATTTCATTGTTTAAACGAAATACAAAGGAACACGTGACAGTGCCGATAGTGATACAACCCGGATCGAAAGGGTTTCAGAGTTAAAATATATATTGTTTCAGGTCCGCCAAAGCCAATTTCATGTGTTTTTCAGTGTTTTCGCGGATCTCCAAATACAAGGAAAACACGCAGGAGCAGTTTTTTGTGAATTGCGATGGCGACAAGGGCGGACCCAAGAGAAGAATAAACTAGTGTTGAAGACCTTTGAAGTCCGAAAGGACAAAGAAGGCGGGATTTAGCAGTGATGGATGTGTTTATGTTTAAAACAAAAATATTCATTGTTTTCAACAGAGGTCCACCACAGGGGTAGGATTGTTCTGTTATAACATAAGCATGCATTGTTAAATCATTGAAAGGGCCACAACACACTGCAACCCGAATCAAACAAGATCAGGGAGCATCAACCACACAGAGAGTGCAACAACCACACCAACAAACATTATGGAGCATCTCTGGCACAAAAAAACTCCTGGACAGCACAACAGACTATCCAAAATATCTGAAGGCGATTATTCCTCTATTAGAAGGGGAAAAACCTCCAAGCCATGTTTGCCTTCACAGAATGAAACAGTTAAACAAGACCGAGTGATCTATTAAGACCTCTCAAGCCTTAGAAGGCTGAGTATCATTGGAAAGGCTATAAATAGCTGAAAGTAAGATGTAATAGGGGTTCAAAATTCTGGAGACTGTAGAGACTTTGCTACTCAAGTGTCTCATCTTCATTCATTAGTAATACAAGATTCTTTTGCTGTTATATATTCAATATTCCATTTTCTCTTCTATTCTAAGATTGCACTTAAATAGTTTGTTCATGTTTTTTTTGTGTGTCTAAGGCCAGATAACTGTCATTTTATCTCTGCTTTGATGAATTAGATTTGCTATTCTTTACTTCCTGTAGCTAGCCATTCATATGTGGTCATATATGCATTTTCCGGTACAATTAGTATTCTCTTTTGCGACCTGTAGCTAGGCATTCGTTTATGTTTATGTATGTATCTGTCGGTATGGTTAGTATTCTCCACCCATTCATTGAATCTACAAACTATTGACCATTGGTGGTCTAAAGCCTTGTAAGCTGAGGGTGTTCATGCATGTCTTGAGTTAAAACATAGTTGAAATGGTTATCTGGCTTGATCCAAACCATCATTTATTCCAATAGTTTAGAGAACAATAGTGAAGATTATATGTTACTAGGAATCTCCGATCTACAACCTAGGAGAGTTTCTTGGAGTGATAACATAATTGGCGCTGTTGCTAGGGAGAGGAAACTAAAGCTCAGCTTCCCTGGGAAACGACATAGATCCAGCTTTGGTGATAGACAAAGTCTGGGCACTTTTTTGGTTGTAATAATCTATCTGGAAAGTCTACTAGAGGCCGAACCTCTTGGCGACTCCTCTTCATAGTTCTGGCTCAGTTTGTGAGGCAAAATTGGAGAAATTCTTAGAAGTCACAAGCTGACCCAGTACCTGACCCTGAAAAGATCATCAAAGAAAGAAAATTATTGCAGGAAGGAGCATCAGGTTCAGGTAAACCTAAACAATCTCCTATATCTCTTCAAGGAAGGCTTGTAATAGAACAAATACATGTTGAGAGTATAGTTTCTAATACTAGCAGCGAAGAAAAACTCTTAGAGATTCATAAAGCTCCTTATTCTTTAGGTTTTTCTTTTGTTGTATGCCCAAAGGAAACCTCACCTTCTATCCATCATACTCCTTTAGTCTTGTCAGTCACTCCTTAGCCCTCTATCATTTAGGCTACAAGTACTCTTTTAGCCACCACAACTATGGCAGGTCCACAAGCACCTATCAAAATGGAAAGAATCATAGCTGCTAGGTATGGACCTCTAATACTGCCCACTCCTTTGAATGCTATGCCTACTGGAGAATATCAGAAGTATATGCCTAAGTTCATTGGAACTGAAGGTGTTTCAGCTGAAGAAGATCTTAAGTCATTCTATAGCTATGCTGATAACCTGGATATTAGTGAAGATGATGTCTGGATGAGAGTCTTTGTCCAAAGCCTAGATGGAGAGGCTAGAAAATGGTTCAGAGAACTGACCCCAATATCTATAACAGATATTGAGGCCTTAGATGATGCATTACTAAAGTATTGGGGGGATAAGAAGGATCTCCTTTACTACCACACTGAGTTTGGGAACTTACAAAGGGAAAATGGTGAGCTTCTGTCTGATTTTAATAAGAGATTTAACCGCATGTACAACAGGATACCAGCTGAAGTAAAACCCACCACTACCTTTGCTAGACTCATCTATGACAAAGCCTTTGATTCTAACTTCTGTTTATTATTGAGGGAGAGGCGATGTGCTTCTTTTGCTGATATGCAAGATGCAACCTTGGAAGTAGAATCAAACATCATGGCTACATAAAATCTCAAAGGTAATGTTGATAGAAGGAGACAGAGGGGTGAGCCTTCATCATCTTCAGATCCCAAGATCGATAAAATGGCCAAGATGATAGAGTAATTAGCCTCTGAAGTTTCCAAATTAAAGGTTGAGCAACATTCTGAGAAAGGAAGGGTTCCTAATACCTTTGCTCCTCCAAATCCAAATCCATATAGAAGAGAAATGAGTAGTTGTAGATTTTGCAAAGAAACAAAGATGCCAATGAAGACCAAAGGGTGAAGACCCCTCTTCAAAATGTAGTCATGGAGGTAGAGAAGTTTGAAGAAGATGATTAGATCCATTGTATGGAAGACAAAGGCAGCGCCACCTTTTTAATCAAAGCTGCCTATGAGAAGTCATTATTCAATGACCGGATCAACCAAGAATGGGATGGTGAAGTTGTGCTACAAACTAAAGATCGACACCAATACAATCTGAGGTCTATGACAAATAATGCCAAGGAAACTCTTGTTCATAAAGATGTTTTCCCTGCAGAACAACAAGCTAATAAGTAGAAGAAACCAGCAGTTGATCCTATCATCCTCAAATCTCCAACTATAGAGGTAAGAGGCCTTGACAAGTCGCCTTCTTCTTTCAATTTTCAATCATAAATTCAGAAGCCAAGAATACTTATGCCTCTGATTGAACTAGTGAAAAATGAGTCCTTCAAAGCATCCATCCTTGAGGATCTTGAGCCTAAAGCAATCCAAGCCTCCACTAACTATGTAAATCTGCAAGATGACCAACTAGCTATTATTCTCAACCCAATCATTGAAAATTGTGAAGACAACTCCCCATCATTCTATGTTTCTCTGTCTATTCATGATGAAATCCTTCATAATTGCCTTCTGAACACTAGAGCCAGCCATAATCCAATGCCCAAGGCTGTCATGGATAAGCTCAATCTTGACATTACCAAGCCTTATTAGTTGGCCTCTACGCGGCTTAAAAAACCAGTTTGCCAGTTCACAGAGGAAGAAGGCCCACATCGTTGTGACATGATACTTGATGGGGCTTGCTCTAAGGAAGTTGCAGGAACAGGTAAAGTCCTTGTGTCCCCCACACAAGAATGCATTGATTCATCTTTTATATTAAATTTTCAGGTCACAAATGACATAGCAAAGTATGAAGCAGACCTTATCATTCAACAGGTGTACAAAAACTTCCAAGCAAAAAATCCAAGGCTAAAAGAAAACATAGATGAGGTGAAATATAGACCATCTCTGCCTGATAATACCAAATGATGGAAATTTTTTGAAGTAGAGGATCAAATCAATAGGCTTTTGCAAGTCTTTGATGAATTGGCTGATATACACATTGACCAAGAGAAAGAAACCTTTCATAGAAAGGTAAAAAGGGTCAATTTTCAGTTTGGTGACTGTTTTCTCAAAAGGAATACAACAAAGGAAGGAGGAGATGTTTTTGATGGCCCATTTAATGGGCTGTTCTTCGAACTTTATTTCATTTAAGGCTTTCAAGCCTTGGTATTGTAAATATGTTGTTTTCAAGTTTTTATTTCATGCTAAATAGACTCCATGCCCAATGCAACACTAGGAGGAAGATTTGATCTTGTTTTTTATAGGAAAGGCATTGATCTATAGTTCTTGAAACTTCACAGGGAGGCTTTCATCCCCAGAAGGAGCCAATGTTAGCTTTGTTGGCATTTGGCCAAAAATGGATCCAAAATACTCCCATAGTCTCCAAAGTTTGCTTAAAAACATGCCAATGATTCCATTAATGGGCTTGAAATATTCAACATTTGCTTAAAGATCATTCAAAAATTAGAACTAGTGCAAGAGGGAAACATTATCAAGAGGCCAAACTGAAAAATCAGTGAAAAACTACATATCAGAGGCTCTAACAGTCAAGGCACAATAGCCGTTAGATCTGGCCGATCAACGGCCCAGATCTAAGCGGCTAATCACAATCGGCATTATCATAGAGGAGGACTTATGGAGGGGTGCAGGACACTGCCGATCAGCGATCTCCGATGATCAGATCAGCGGGTCGCATCGACAGGAAACATTGTGTTATATCTCTTCTCTCTCTCTCTCTTCCTCTCTCTCTCTCTCTCTCTCTCCTCGTCTTCTCTCTCTCTCTATATAATATATAATATATATATAATTTATTAACCTATATATTCTCTATATCCATTTATCTATATAAGGCCCAAACATTGAGCAATTAGCGATTGTTATCGGATCACATCGCTGTATCGCATCAGCACTATACCATGGGGCAGGGCCTAGGCATGGCCATGTGTGCAATCCAATGGGCCGGACGTGACGGAATTATATGCAACAGTTGATAATTTTTGAAGTCCGCGTGAAGGCCTACTTTTAATGTATTTTAATATATTTCATTGTTTAAACAAAATACAAAGGAACACATGACATCACCAATAGTGATACATCCCGGACCCGAAAGGGTTTCAGAGTTAAAATATATAATGTTTCAGGTCTGCCAAAGTCGATTTCACGTGTTTTTCTGTGTTTTTCGTGGATCTCAAAATCAAGGAAAACACACAGGAGCAGGCTTTTGCGAATTGTGATGGTGACAAGGGCGGACCCAAGAGAAGAATAAACTAGTGTTGAAGACCTTTGAAGTCCGAAAGGACAAAGAAGGTGGGATTTAGTAGTGATGGTTGTGTTTATGTTTAAAATAGAAATATACATTGTTTTCAATAGAGGTCCACCACAGGGGCATCGTTGTTCTGTTATAACAGAAGCATGCATTGTTAAATAATTGAAAGGGCCACAGCACGCTGCAACCCGAATCAAACAAGGTCAAGGAGCATCAACAACATAGACAACACAACAACCACACCAACAAACATTATGGAGCATCTCTGGCACATGAAAACTCCTAGACAACACAATAGACTATCCAAAATATCTGAAGGTGGTTATTCCTCTGTTAGAAGGGGAAAAACTTCCAAGCCATGCTTGCCTTCAGGGAATCAAACAGTTAAACAAGACAGAGTGATCGATGAAGACCTCTCAAGCCTTAGAAGGTTGAGTATCATTGTAAAGGCTATAAATATCTGAAAGTAAGATGTAATAGGGGTTCAAACTTCTGGAGACTGTAGAGACTTTGCTACTCAAGCATCTCATCTTCATTCATTAGTAATACAAGCTTATTTTGTTGTTATATGTTCAATATTCCATTTTCTCTTTTGTTCTAAGCTTGCACTTGAGCAGTTTGTTCATGTTTTCTTTTGTGTCTAAGGCCAGATAACTCTCATCTTATCTCTGCTTTGATGAATTAGATTTTCAAGCTTCTTTACTGCCTGTAGCTAGCCATTCACATGTGGTCATATATGCATCTGTCGTTACAGTCAATATTCTCTTTTGCTGCCTGTAGCTAGCCATTCATTTATGTTTATGTATGCATCTGCCGGTATGGTTAGTATTCTCCATCCAGTTGAATCTACAAACTATTGAACATTAGTGGTCTAAAGCCTTGTAAGCTAAGGGTGTTCATGCATGTCTTGAGTTAAAACATAGTTGAAATGGTTATCTGGCTTGATCCAAACCATCATTTATTCCAATAGTTCAGAGAACAATATTGAAGATTATATGTTACCAGGCATCTCCAATTTGCAACCTAGGAGAGTTTCCTGGAGTGATAATAGGTCCCTACACGCTACTGCTCTTTGCCACGCTAGCATGATGTTTAATCATCCAGGAGTATCACATTTATGTGCAACTCTAATTTCCTTCGGGTTAGGCCTCCTAGGCTTGCGTCATCCCGAGCAATTTCCCTTGAGTGCACCCTTGATCCTTCTAGGTAAAATTCACTGAGATTACATGGCTATGGGGACCACCTACTATTTAAATACTTCACTGATCAAATGCATTTTTGCCTGTTGACTCTGCTTGGAGTTACATCATATCGAGCATTCCTTTATGCATGCTCCTTTGAGCCTTCCAGGGACATCACCTATTGGGGTGAGCTATTATGTGGGGCTCCATTGTTGGCCAATCAAAAATATTCCTGTTGCATCACTGTATAGGCTTTGTTGTCCCAGTCCTTTGGATAGCGGCTTCGCTAACTTACTCCACCATGTTTTGCGAAATTCCAATCTAAAACTTGCACCAAAGGTCCTCTACCACTAATAGCTTTACAATATTTGAATTTTAGGAGTACAGACTTCGATTGGTCATAGAGTTCAATCTAGGAGGCTTTTTTTTATTTCCATCATAATACTAGAAATCTCTTTGAGAGCTCTATCCATATAAATGTGTATTGACTATGTTTGAAGTGATCTTATGAGCTAGAAATAACTTCAAATATCCCACACAATCTCGTTCATGGTCTGTGTTATCACTTAGAGGAAACCTGACTGCGGGAAAACCTCAAAGGTAACCTCGAACCTCTTTGAGGTTGAAATATAGCCCTTTCAACATGGAGAGGGATCTCTCCCTAAAACACAACTACTCTAGGTCATTGTAGTAGTAGGTTTTACACTTTAAGCTCTGTGGCCAGATTTAGTTCATAGGATAAAATTTGTTTCAGATGTTTACTAAACACACCATTTGGCATGGAGTCTAGTTCTAACAAATAATGCTATAGATCTAATGAGCAGGATACAAAAATCATTGTCTCACTTCAGTTCTTTTCTTCCAAACTCTCAATTTTTCAAAGGATTTGCTGCTTGAGGTAACAAATACTAATGGCTGAGAATTATGACAAAGAGCATAAATGAATCCAAATCTTATACACTGAAATTTCCAGACATGAAGAAAAGTTTTTATAAACAAATAAAAAAATTGATAGGGAACTACCACACATGAATTTCCTATAAAATGCTCATGAAAAACTATAATATATTTAAAACTGCTCAAATATACCAGAATACAAATGTTTTTAGTAAAATCCAACCCTTTTTCATTCCTCTAAATGCGTATTTATAGACCTTACATCAACTAATTACAAAATATTAGTATTCAAATTAATTAAAATAATTTAAAAGATATCTAAATATCTCCAAGTTCATGCATGTGAAGAAAACCTTAACTACATTCAGTTTTTTCATAAAATATCTGCTAGAAAATATGTTGATATATAGGTTAGGTGAAATATCTTTCAAACTATCTTCCTTGAAAATAGAGACAGGTCCCTAACTAAGAGCACAATATCCTAGCTGTCAAAATAGGTCCCTCTGAAAAACATGATCAATTTTCCACCAAGACTACCTTTCTGTTTGATATTTTATTTCATTCAAACCTCCTAGTGAAAACTGTTGATACTACCATTGTCAACCCCTTTGATTTTCTGAATTGTGCATTTCACTGATAGACTGAATGTTTGTATTTATGCTCCACCTGAACGTTAGCTTCTCCAAAATTGTTGACAGAGGCAAAGAATGGCGTGCCATTTTTCTTGTAACCATTCCCTCTGAACCCGGGTTCTCTAATTGCAATTCTTGAATTCCTCCCTGAGAAAGAAGGGCACATCGATCCCTGTCAACATGTGACTGTGAAAAATCCTTTCTCTATCTACTGGTGAGGTTGTGGCCTCAGCAATTGACTTCTCTATAACTGTAAATGACAGACCCCCAACCTCCACACTATTCCCATAAAAAACCAGAGCAAATGACTAAGCCACGATATTGCGGTAGTCGATGCAACGATGGAAAAACACACTCCAACCATCTTGCTAAAACTATTGCTAGATATCGGGATACATGTCCAACAAATCTAGTGCTTTGGGCTCATAACGATTTTCCTTACCTCCTTTTCCCATTGCGTTGTGTGGTCTTCTCGGGATTTGATCCTAAATCCCTGTGAGTAAAACCAATTCAACAATGCCAAGTGTGCTTAACTCCAAACTAAAAACAAATATTACTGACTGTACATGGTAATATATCTTGACACGTGGAACGGAATATTACAGCTATGCAGGTGAATGATTACAAAGTTGAGGTGATCATTACACAATGAGGTTCATATCATATGGTAAAATAATTACAATAACATTCACTCATAGTGATCGAGAACACTTATTAACCAATAATTATACCCCTTCGAGCCAGATAGAGACATGTTTTAATGATATCAATAATGCTGAAGTGGTCAACATAATCAAAACCTTTTAAATTATAAATTTTGTTTTGGCACTGACGGTTGGCTTGTCAATCGATAGCGGGGATATCAACCTTTTAATGTTCCAATAATGTTGAGACTAAAACTATTAGAATTTTCAGATTTTTTTAAATACATAGTTAATGTGTTAACAATTGGCTTCACGAAGATGTTGTTGATCATAGATGGCAACAAGAACCCCATAGACCAGAAGCCTAATCCATTGGGCGACTCCCAACCAGTAACACTGTAACCTATCAACTATACCACACTGCAAATGTAAACTGAAACTAAACGTTGCTACAAAACATGCTCAGAGTTCTGAGCTTATTGGCACACAAACCTATCCTGAACAACTGAAATAATAGTTGAATCAATAATAGAAAAATTCCAATACAACTAGTCAAGTAGCTACTCAAATAATAAAGCTCCTTGATTGTGCTTTTTTCCTTGCTCCAAATTAGTAAATTGTCCTTTCTTAATCTTAGCTTTAGCAGGCATAAATCCATCACTCTTTACTTTACTCCATTCTTGCAACTTATTTAAAAAGTTGAAAACAAATTCATTATTGATCAAATTTGAAAAATTGGGCCTGCTTATTGACTCTAAAAAGATTGAAAAAAGATCCTTGAATGCTTGCAAATTGATCTCATAACAATGTAAAATACTATCACTTTGATGTGTAATCCCTTCGAATGCTTATTTGCTTCCATGCATCTCAATCTGATGGTCATCAAAAAGAGGCTGGAAATATTCATATGACTGCTGAAATGGAATACTTTTTGATGAAGAAAATATCTTTGGTTGCATTTGAGAATTAGCATCCTTACAATCATCATTTTCAAAATCTCTATAAGTTAATGGCTATGAATCTTAATTGACAAAACTCTCCATATATAAAGCCACATGATCATGAAAAACATGAAAATCTTCCTTCTGATCTATAGTGTTGTTACTTTGTCCCAATAAACCTATGTGATTTCACATCAATTCACATTCCTCCACTTCATTTATGATTTTAAATTTCTCTTTCAACAACTTTAATGAAGAAAATCATAAAGGAAAAGAGTTACCCTCAGCTAATTGATCACTCTCTTTATGTCCAATTTTGTAATTGTGATATATAGGTTGAGTGCTTTCATTAAACTATTGAAAATGAACATTTTTTGATGAAGGAAATACAATTGGTTGTTCATAAAAGTCATCATCATAATCATCATATTCATCATATATAGGAAAATCAAAATTTGGAGCAACAACTTGTTTTTCAACAAGCTTATTATTGCTCTCTGCAAAAACATCATTATTGAGACTTTCAAGAAAATGTATGATATTATCAATCCTCTCCTCCGTTGGAAATAATACTGAGAGGGGGGGTGAATCATTATTAGTCAATTCAATAATCTTTTTCTTTTCATACTTAAATTTGTATACGCTACTTCCATGTGGGTAACCCGCATGTACACGCAACTATGTTTAAGGAAACAAGCATATATCCAGCAAACTAATGATTCAATTAATTCATCATATGTTGATATTTTAATATGTGCATTAGTATTAAGCATTAAACAGTAACCATATGCAGTTAATAATAGAGTGAACCATCACACATAAGCAACACACATGAACACCAAGATTTAAGGTGGAAACCCAATGTGGGTGAAAACCACCTATTGTCGTCATCTCTATCTTCTTTTAATATTAAGAAAATATGTTTACAACATGGTACTGGTGCAGACTCATACCAGTGCGCAGGCTTCTACCTGCAGAAGGCTACAACCTTCTCTCATTCTCCAGCTTCTACGGAAAGGGAGCTACAACCCCCTAGCTCTTGTACTATCCAATATGTTTACTAGTACGTAGGCACCGACCTAGAGAAGGCTATAACCTTCTCTCTTCCACCAGGGACCTCGTTTCATAAATTTTGAGATTGGATACTCCTAGAACACAACATCATACTTTGAAGGCCACATTTCATCCAATTTTCATACTGGACCCATCAACAACATTGAAGCTCAAATCAATCACCACTGCAATACAACTATCAAATACATTTGCATCAATCAATCATTGAAACTCAATCAATCACTGACAACCTCTGACACAACTGAATCAACCATTCATTCATACTTTAATAAAATTCAACAAATCAATTAGAACAGAGAGATCACTATAGCCAGTACACAGATTTGTACCTAGAACAATGCATCATCATTCAGATTTAGTTGTAACCTCAAAAATATGCATCAGAGTGTATACGCAACTTTGAAGAGCTGAACCAACGTGTATACGCAACTTCATCAAAGCGAACCAATGTATATGTCTGTAAATACTTATAACTTCGCTGCTCTTCCCAACTTCAGACATACCCAGATCATCATATATAGAGGATAACACATGTGTTAGCAAGCAGTTCTATCCCATTAGATCACATAATGATAAGTCATTATGATCCTGGTCCATTATGAGATCTCATCCATCATTACTGAAGCAAATCAATCACAATTAATCTGAACACTGTTACCAGAATGCAGTCACCAGAACATAAAGCAAAACCCAGAACTCTGCATCAACAACTAGAACCAGTTGTAATTTCAAACATCATAGTTCACAAGGTATACACTACTTCAATGTGTCGAACCTGCATGTATACACGCTTTTACCAAAGTCAACCAGCGTATACATCTATAAATATTCATTCATAACTTTGTAGTTATTCCATACTTTAGTTATACCCAGATCATAATATTTACAGATCAACACATGCATCAGTATACAGATCTAGAATAAACATGATCAAACCATATAAAGATAATTCATTCCAAGCCTTAAGATCCTGATCCATCATTAGATCTTGTCCTCCATCAACTGCTAAGGTTCCTCCTTGGTTCAGATCTAGCAGAGCATAATAAACCCATAATCTGCATACTAGATCTCACATTTTATCAAATATTCGATGCTTGTACACCTTGGCCTAATGATCTTCTCCTCCTTATATAGTTTTAGGCCTTTCTCAATACCATGGACCAAAACCACTTAGGACCAATACCTTGGATCAAATACCTAGGGTCAATACCTTGGACCAGATACCTTGGACCAATACCATGGATCAAAATACCATGGACTAGATACTTTGGACCAAAAGCTTAGTTTCCTAAGGTATATGTGCTTTTCCTTCCGTGAAAGTGCATGTGTACGCTATACACTCCTTTTGTTATGTTAACCTGCGTGTATACGCATATTGGTCAAGGTGAACCTGTGTATACCCCTCTTTCTTCATTCTGTGAAGACTGATATGTAATTCTTTGTTGTTTACCTGCTATACTGTGATCTTTCATCTGAGTGAGTTGCCTTCTGAACTGATTCCTTGAAGCTGCCCTGCATACTATTGCCATGCATTCTGTCACATCTGATATCTCTTTTGTAGATTCAACGAGTTACCATGTACAAGTGAGTTGTTCTGCTACAAGTGTGTTTCCATCAAGTACAACACATGCATCATAATGCCAACATCCTCATAATGCAATGGATCGGGATTCATAACAAGTCTCTTTTGAACATGCTCACTCTCTTGTTCATCCACATTTGTTTCATCTAGTACTTGTTTTGGTATTTTCTCACATGCTTGAAGATTCTCATATATTTCCTGAGCATCAATAAATATTTGATGTGGTCACAGGTCTCTGTTCATGAGGTGGCAATAAAAATCTAAATGAAAGGTTGTTGCATTTCGCAACATGGAAACAACTTCAGAAGGTTGAATGTCTCTAGAAATCATGTAATAAATAATGAATTTTTTATATTAAACATAGAGACAATTTCATCCCTCTATTTCTCTATGCCACTAAAATCTAATAAATGTTGATACTTGGATCTCCTCTCACCCCAAAATTTCAGAAAAATATCACTTAGTTCCTCCCATGAATTGGCTGATTCAGGCTCTAAATGTCTGGACCATTCTTTAGCACCCCCTTGTAATGATTGAGAAAAATTTCTCAAGTAAACAACATCATGCTCAATTTAAAAAAGATCTATAAAATTATCGAAGGCTTGAATGTGTTTATCACCTACAAACTTGTCAGGTTCCCCATCAAACCTCGGAAGGTATTTATAATGTTTCAGAGGAAAATCATGGAAGATATTTGGAAATCTTAAGGGTCTGTGTATCTCTTGAATCTTGGAGGGTATAAGATCAGATACAGGGGGCGCAATATCGACCTTGATCACATGAGGCTCACAAGACTGGTCATGGACATCATATGGCTTGGATGAAAAAACTTGGTCAAGATCAACAATGCAAGAAGAAGGTATACATACAAATTTTAAATAAGGATATACAAGTGTATATCTATGGTTTTCATTCGAATATAGTAAGCCATTGAAAATTCTTTTCATATTCCTGGGAAAGGACATGAAGTAGTTGACAAAAAATAATATTACATCTTCGATAAAACTCAAGCTTTAATACCTAGTTTTCCTGTATTGTCCTTTCATGTCTCTGTCAATAAGGCTTGTCCTTTAGTGGAGTCTTTGAATTTTATTTTGAAGCTTTGTTGGAGTTGTCAGATGAATGATGCACAACTTGCTTATGTCTAAAAAATGTTCACCATCAGTAATCAGGTTTGGATCTTTGTCGTACTACTTGGGTATGATATCACCTTCATTCCTCGAGAACGGTGCCAAAATGTTATCACTAAGAGGAAACCTGGATTTAGGAAAACCTCTAAGGTAACCTTGAACCTCTTTGAGGTGGAAAGCTGGTCGTTTCAACCTAGAGAGGGATCTCTCCCTAAAACACAACTACTCTAGGTCACTGTAGTAGTAGGTATTACACTCTAAGATCTATGGCCAGATTTAGTTCATAGGATAAAATTTGGTTGGGCTATTTACAAAACACACCATTGGGCATGGAGTCCAGTTCTAATAAATAATGCTACAAATCTAATGAGCAAGATACAAAAAGCATGGTAGTAGAAAATCCTTTGACAAATTGAGATTTTGGAAGAAAATAAATGAAGTGAGACAAAATCAAAGCCGATTGAGGTAACAAATACTAATGGCTGAGAATTATGAGAAAGAGCATAAATGAATCTAGATCTCATACATTGAAATTTCTAGACATGAAGAAAAGTTTTTATAAACAAAAAAAAAATGACAAGGAACTACAACGCATGAATTTCCTATAAAATTCTCATAAAAACTGTAATATATTTAACACTGCTCAAATATACTAGAATACAAATGTTTTCAGTGAAATTCAACACTTTCTCATTCTTCTAAAAGTGTCTTTATAGAAATTACATCAAATGATTATAAAAAATAGTATTTAGATTTATTACTATAATTTAAAAAATATCTAAATATCTGCAATTTCATGCATGTGAAGAAAACCTTAACTACATTCAATTTTTTTCCTAAAACTATCTGTTAGAAAATATGTTGATATATAGGTTAGGTGAAATATATTTCAAACTATCTTCCTTGAAAATAGAAACAAGTCCCTAACTGATGATACAACATCCTAGCTGGAAAAATAGGTCCCTCTGCAAAACAGGATCAATTTTCCACCAAGGCTACCTTTATGTTTGATCTTTTATTTCATTCAGACCTCCTGGTGAAAAATGTTGATACTGTCTAACTTAGTAACCGAAGAACCCACAGTAAAAACCATTTTTCGTCAACGTTTCAAATCCCAACAGGGATCCATCATCAGGACTTCTTTGAATGATACTGCCTCTGTCAACTCCTTTCGTTTTTTGAATTGTGCATTTCATCAATGTTGATACTACCTCTGTCAGCTCCTTTGGTTTTCTGAATTGTGCATTTCGCTGATAGATTGGCTATGTGTATTTCCTCTCCACCTGTTTTTTAGAATTTGTTCATAGTGAGAATGTTAGCTTCTCCAAAATTGTTGACATAGCCAAAGAAGGGCATGCCATTTGTCCTGTAGCCATTACCTTTGAACCCCAGTTCTCCAATTGAAATCTTGAATTACTCCACGAGAAAGAAGAGCACATCAATCCCTGCCAACACGTGACTGTGGTAAATCCTTTCTCCATCTGCTGGTAAGGCTTTGGCCTTAACAATTGACTTCTCTATAACCGTAAAAGCGAGATCCCCAACCTCCATGTGATTCCAATCAAAACCTTGGCAAAGGAACAAGCCACAACATTGTGGTAGTCGATGCAACAATGGAAAAACTCACTCCAACCGGCTTGTTAAAACTGTTGCTGGATATCAAGATATATGTCTGTTGATGGTGCTGGACCCGCCAACATGTCAGGGGATCTCCCTAGTAAGAAGTCCCAATTAAACCTCATATCGTTTGGTGTAGGATTCCTAGCATTGGATCGTATGGTATTACCTTAACTATGGTTTCTCACAGAGGCAAGTAAGATGTCCCTGTTGGTAGCAAGGGTGTGACAGTTGCGACGAGTCAAGGAAGGTGCATAAATGGCACTAACACACGGAAAGTGGGGTGAGTACGCCCCTTGGAAACTTGTAATAGTACGCTAGCGAGCAATCTAAAGTGATGGTTAAACCAATCATCACATTTCAGTAAGATTCATAGATACTTATACAGAATAGTCCATACATGCATGCGTAAGAAAACAGATACATATATCATTTAGAGTAAACAAGATAGTTGGAATATAATACGACATATGCATGAAACATGATGGCTCTGCTATATTAGGAAGTGTAAGTTATGGTCATACAATACATCCATGTCCAACCACTATTTTCGATAGCGGAACGCTACAGCCACAACCACTTGCCCCTCCAAAGAGATATACTAGCTCTACACAGTGGAGAAGCCAAGGCTTGTTACAATACTATCCAAGCTTTCTCTAAGATACTCCTATTGAAGCTTGGCTGACCAAAAGCATCTACAATGAGTTACGAGGTACTATTTATAACAAAGGATGGGGTGATCCTTGACATTCCCCTTTGTGACCGTTCATCTATCCTCATGACTCTTCAACTAATATATGACTATTAAATTCAACAATTGACACTCGAACTTCCACTTGACAAGACGTTACATTACAATGCACATGTTCCCATGTGAGACAAAATGGCTTGAGAAAGTCACTGACACTCGGACCATTGTGGTGAGACCAACTCTTTGACATCGTTGTGATGGTTGAAGGTGGTGAGCTGATGCCAAGCTTGGTCATCTGTGATGGTGTTTGTGCGCTCAATGGTGACATCTTGCTGAAGCAACTCTTTCCTTTGTTGCATCTAGGTGCAATGATATGGCTCCTCTGTCTAACTCGTCTGATAGCATGCACATGGTCATCTTGGGTGCGATCGTACCAGAAACATGTTGATGCATAGTTTCTACGTTGCTATCAAAGAATGTGCTAGTGGCCATGTGCATCAACTTGTTAAAATACATGTTCAAATCCAGTTGGACTTGCTTCTTGTCTTTGCCTTGGTGAGTATGCCAAATGGGTGGGATCGCATGTGTTCACAAAATGACATGCATGCTATTGAATTCCCTTGCATGCGATCAATATCACTACTCACCTTGTCTGCTTCGTGTCAGCTGCTGGGATGGATCTCTAACTTGTATGGGTGCAGTTTCATCTGTCTGTGCATGTTGCGCCCCCTGTTGTATCTGTTCTTGCTGGAACTCATTCTCTTGTCTATGCAGCTCATGTTCTTCCTTGAGTTGCTACTTTAGCACATGAAACTCGTTTTTGGTTATGTTCTCTACCTTCGCTCAATCTTCATGTCAATCCGTCACCTCATAGTCTGAGTCTCCAAAGTTTCTTTCATCACAAATGGATCTACTTGAGCTTGCAACTTTGTTCCGCCTCTGCGTTGTAAACAACCTTCCTCTCGCATTCATTGCATGCAAGTGTGCTACATTCTGCTATTGTTGATGGTGCTGCTCGCTGTGATGTCATTGCCATTGATCTTGATATCTTTGTCCATGAACAATTTGATGTATTCATGGATAGGCAAGTTCATAGACACTTGATCGACTGCATCCCTAATTGTGCTCTTAATAGTGTCTTTGACTCTGCTCTCCTGGAAGTCATTGTACTTATGTTTGTGAGCGACAGATGAACACCTGTGATGCCTGGAGACATAGAAACACTCATGGAAATCAATCTATCAGTCAAAAACCAAAACAAACTTGAGGACTGACTTGCAACATACCTGAGTGATTGAGCATGAAGGTTGCACAATTTTCGCCGGGAGGCCGGGAGACTGATTGCCAAAACTATGCAAGGCATATTCTAGGCTATCAAGAGGTTGACTAACTACTGGAAATTCACAATGCACACTCTAGCCTAGCCTATTGAGGATAGAAACTGCGAAAATGCACAATTTCGGTCATAGTGACATGCAACCAGCAAACTGCATTGCACATTTTCTAGGGCCAGTAGGACACTGCCTCCAAGAATTGTGCAACAAAATTATGGAGGTAATTGTTAGGCTAGACTTGTGCAATTTCTGGAGAGAAGGCACAACCTTCGCTTCCAGAAATGTGAAATGCTACCCGGGCAAGGCATGGTCCAGGGCAAGGCAGCCCAGTCTGGTCAACGGGCGATTGAAAACATGAGAAGTCTGAATGTATGGTGAGATGAGTGCAAAAAAGAGTGAATGATCATTCATTCAAACAACAAGTGCAAGATTCAGAAATGGGAAAGCATGCATGTGTGTGAAGTGAGTCACTGCAATGACGATTGTTTGTGAAAAACAGTGTCATGCATGCGACACCAGTAAGATGCGAACGAAAATTGAAATGGTGCTTCTGCAAACTAAAATAGATTAAAATGACAACAAGAAATCACTGAAATAAATCATACCACACTCACGCAAGGAAAAACAAAAAAAGCAACAGAAACACAACATGAGACATGAGAAGTGGGCTTACCCCAAAACAACTGAGTTGAATGTGCTGATGTCTCCTAGATGAAGTGTGGGATGTTAGAGCTATAAGGTCGATGTGAGGAATGAGCTCTGCAACATCTGGTTGATGAGTTTTGATAAAATCAATGTCGTGACGCGCATGCCACAAATCTAGGAAAAATGAAACTTGGTGGGAGGTTTATGAAATGATCCTTGCATGTAACCTCCAACTACTAAGAATATATCGCCAAATCAAAGGATTCTTTTGCATGCTTCCTTGGGAGAAGCAGTCCATGCATGAAAATCAATTTTACTTGGTCTCGGAGGAACCGGTCAGCCCAATGGCACATGCAACATCTTGCTTGACTGATGGGAAAATTTGCGCATTTCTGGGAGGGAGTTGGGTTGGATGCCTAGAAGGATTGTGAAATTTCTGGGCTGAGTAGCTAACTGCTGCCCATAATTGTGCAACTTCTGGGCTGAGTAGTCGTGCTTGGACAGATTGCATAGTTTTTCCAGTGAAGCTTGACATAAAAAATTTCACAATTTAGGGGCCCAGTAGGCTACCAGTCAGGATTGCATAATTTCTGGAGGGAAGGTTGGTTCCCCTCTAGAATTGCGCAATTTCTTGAGGGAACTTCTTAGGCTGCAGTTGGACCAAGTCGAAAGAAACAACCTTTGAGGGGGATGCAACAAGCTATCATGTACAGGCTGGCAATCTGTTAGAAAACCACTGAAGCTCATGTACTTGACAGTGTAAGACATGCCGTTGAGGATGGTTGGTAGGGAGGCTCCAAAATAAAGCTAAGGAAAAATTTTGGAGGGTGGTTGTAGCTGCTACAACACTTGGAAACACACTGGTAGAACTCCAGCTCTGAATGGACCTTGTTCGTGAAAAGAAAGTCTAACACCTCTGGAAGTATTGTTGAGCTCTCTGTTTGTCTTGGTTCCCACACTTGCTTGATTGTAAGATGTAGCATCTGCCAAGCTCTTGGTCGGTCGACTCACATTCTAAGCCAAGCCAACACAGTTGTTTCGATTGGGTATGAGCGGTATATTGGTGCACAAGTAGTATAGTCGTCAAAGTTTTAGTTTCATCTTTGGTGTTGCTCTGCTGCCAGCAGGCCTAGATAGTACCCCGATGGAGCACGGGGGCTTCACTTGATGAACCTCTTTCAAAGATTGTGCATTCATGAAATGTTAAACAATACCATTAATTTGAATACCTATTGGAAAATACCTCTAAATATCACATTATTTAACCCCCTACCAATACAAACCCAATACACCTTCCCAATTAAAAAAACCCCTACATTCACTAGATATTGTAGGTATCCATTTTTTCATTAGTTTTTTTTATACCCCTTTATATTTTTTCATTAAATTTGAGCTCCATTTTTTATACCTACCAATATAAAAGCCCTTTAACCCCTATTATATGCTCAATATATTATGCCATTTTTTCCTCAATATATATCCCCAAATATGAATGCATGTGGTATGGTATTGCTCCCCCAGTGAAGCCCTTGTGTGATGAAGTCACGCAAGAAAACAAGCATCGCTTTGCTGCTAGTGAGTCTGGTCAGTACCTTGGCGGAGTTACTAGCATCACCTCTCTCTGCAAGAAGCCGTTCTCTTCTTTCGCTTTATCCATTTTTCATTTTTTGGAAATTTTTCTCTTTTTCTTTTTTTCATTTTTCATTTTCATAAATGTGCATAGCACTTATTCATTTCAGAGGTGGAAGAGGGATCCTGAATTATTGAGAGCAGAAGATGTTTTTCCTTCAGAGAAGTAGTTCATGTATGCCTTTGATGTGCTTGTTAAGGTTTTCCCCCTCACCTTACTCTACTTGACTGAGATGACAAGGATTAACCCAAAAACAACTGACTAGAGTAGGTGATACTAGTTAGCACGCAAGTGTTGTGTTTTCACCAAGGTTCACTTCAAACAATACGTATTTTCCATTGATGTATCATGAACTGAAGACAACAAGTTCTTACATAAGAGAGCGGACAACAAATAACCAAATGTTGATAGTTTTACAAGTCCTCTTGTACTTTGCCCAGCTTGTTTCAAGTGTCGCACACTGTCCATGCGAAACTAACCTACAGACAATAACAAGAAAACAAACCAAAAATCAAAGCAAGAAGCAGAAACAAACGTGAAAGAAACCCAAGTAAGCAAACAAAAAAGCAAGCAAACAAACACACAAGGAAAGAAGCAAACATGCATGAAAGAAAACAACTCAAAAAAAACACTACTCCTACTCCTAACCTAACAGTGCATGGTCCTGATCACGTGAAGTGATATTTCCAATGCAGCCACCGGTGCATTGGTAGACCCTTGTTGTTGAAGGCATGGTTCACGAACAAGACAGCTATGCGAACCAACAAACAAGAAAGATATAACAGGGAAGACAAAGACACTTCGAGTTTACAAGCATCCATAGAACAAAAATGAGTGAAAGCGCATGACATGCACTCTATGGACTTGCCATGGTGTTGTGCTATACTGTGTGTAGATGTTGAGTGTATGCATTCTCTTGACTATGATATGCAAGCAAACGTGAGATAGGTAGACCACTTACGTTGTGCAAGTGTGCTTGCTGTGTAAGATTCCTCCACTGTGTGAGTGATGGGATCGTGTAGTTTGAGTGGAGGAAGCAAAATATGGGTGTTTGGTTGATCTTGAAAGAAAAGCAAAGAGTGATGAGGAGATTTTCATGTTTCAACACCTGATTAGAAGTGAAACCAAACTCAGGAGCAAGGGTCTGACATAACCATGAGCTCTGGCTAAAGTGCCTCAATAGTTTGGGGGGTTTCGACTTTCGTAGAAAGGTAGATCATCGTATACCAGTGTCCTAGATATATTAACAACGATTGAATCAACATCATGATTGGATGAAGAAGTAGAGATATCACGAAAACTAATATTAGAAAGTTCGAGATGTTTTTCGGCATCCTCATGATTTGATGAATCGTGTAGAGGGGTATATGAGAAACAAGGATATTCACCCTATATGTTATCAGAAATGACAGATGATAAATTGGATGGATTTTTAGAGGAAGATGTGTCCTCTCCGCAATGTAATGATAGACTAACATCCGACGTGTCTTGTGAATGACCGGAAGTAGAAATATCCATAAGTGAGTTTTCACAGGGGAAATCAACAGTGATAGAATCAGAAGGGATGTCAAGATAAAGTGGATGAGGAGCGGCTGGAATGGAGTCATCCTTCACCATGGTTTCTTCTTTAAATTCCCACACACACTCATCATGAATGATGGTGCAGGTTGGCTACACAACACCAACTTCGTCAACAGCTTGATCCTCGTTCACAACAGGTGAGGATTCCGGAATGGAAGAACACAAGACAGTACAATCTAGAGGATCAATAGAACTCAGGGATGAAGGTTGAGGGAACGAACCCACATGAAAACCAAGAAGATTGCAAGCCAAATCTGTGCAGATATCAAGATCAGGTGGGGTGGGAGGATGTGGCAGTTCAACATATGTGTTTGCATGTTCTCCCACATCACTTTGTGGTGGTGGAGCTGTTTGATGAGGTGAAGGAAAACAGTCACTTGTGACAACAACTGTGCCTGCCTGTGATTGCACAGCTCCATCACCGAAGTGTGCTGAGTGGGGTTTGGATATATGAAGAAGATACTCAAATCTTCCATCAAGAAATTCCCAATCAATATCATATTCGGGGAATCATTATCCAAGATTACAAAAGAATGTGTAAAACTGTTCAATGGATTCATTGGGTGCTTTTTGTAATTTCAAAATTTCTTTGTTGGGCGCTTTACGGTTGAAGTGATTGAAATCACGGTTTATCTCTACGAACAGATGAGCAAGAGAATGAATATATTTTTCGGGCAACGTGGCACATCAGTGCATTGGGTGCCCTCGAAGCGTGTAGACGAACAATGTACAAGTCATGTATTCTTCAAATATTTCATGTCTTTCACATGAGCTTACAATGCTAACCGCGTGCCTAACCAAGGCTGCGTGGCCTCCACCATCATATGTTTTATGTGACAATTTATCTGAGACCTCTTCCAAGATAATGAAGTTGTTTCCATAATACATACAAACCGGAACAGGAATTCTGTAGTTAGTCATGATGGACATGTAGAGATTCAAAACAGATGTGAGGAATTAGCTTGTCATCTAGCCCTCCTTCTAGCGCCAAAATGTTGACGGTGCTGGACCCGCCAACATGTTAGGGGATCTCCCTAGTAAGAAGTCCCAATTAGACCTTAGGCCGTTTGGTGTAGGAGTCCCAACAGTGGGTCATACAATATCGCCTTGACCACGGTTTCACACAAAGGCAAGTAAAATGTCCCTGTTGTTAGCAAGGGCGTGATAGCTACAACAAGTCAAGGAAGGTGCATGAATGGTTCTAACACATGGAAAGTGAGGTGAGTGTGCCACTTGGAAACCTGTAATAGTATGTGGCTTGGAAGGGAACACATGAGTGAAGATGCATCACAAGCTGGAAAGCAAGATAGCGAGCAATCCAAATTGATGGTTAAACCAATCAACACATTTCAGTAAGATTCATACATACTTATACAAAATAGTCCATACATGCATGTGTAAGCAAACATATACATATATCATTTAGAGTAAACAAGATAGCCAGAATACAATACGACATATGCATGAAACATGATGGCTCTATTATATTAAGAAGTGTAAGTTTCGGTCATACAATACATCCATGTCCAACCACTAGTTCCGATAGTGAAACGTTATAGCCACAACCATCTGCTCCTAGAAAGAGATATACTAGCTCTGCATAGCGGAGAAGCTAAAGCTTGTTACAATACTATCCAAGCTTTCTCTAAGATACTCTTATCGAAGCTTGGCTGACCAAAAGCCTCTACAATGAGTTATGAGGGACTATTTATAGCAAAGGGTGGGGTGACCCTTGACATTCCCCTTTGATACCGTTCATCTATCCTCATGACTCTTCAACTAATCTATGATTGTTACATTCAACTATCGACACTTGAACATCCACTTGACAAGACGTTACATTACAATGCACATGTGCCCATGTGAGACAAAATGGCTTGAGCAAGTCATGCAAGACATCACTGACACCCAGACCATTGTGGTGAGACCAAATCTTTGACATCCTTCTGATGGTCGAAAGTGGCGAGATGATGCGAATATTGGCCATCTTTGATGGTGTCCGTGCACTCAATGGTGACATCTTGCTGAAGCGAACACTTTCCTTCATTGCATCCAGGTACATTGATATGGCTCCTCTATCCAACTAGTCTGATAGCATGGGCATGGTCATCCTGGTTGCGTCCGGAACAATAAAATGTTGATGCATATTGTCTATGTTGCTCTCCAAGAATGTGCTGGTGGCCGTGTGCATCAACTTGTCAAAATAAATGTTAAGCTCCAATTGGACTTACTTCTTGTCTTCACCTCGGTGAGTGTGAAAAATGGGTGGAATCGTATGTGTGCGCACAATGACATGCATGTTGCTGAATTCCCTTGCATGTGATCAACGACACTGCTCACCTTATCTACTTCATTCCAATTGCTAGGATGGATCTATAACTTGTACGAGCACAGTTTCATCTGGCTGTTCATGTTGCGCCCCCTGCTGTACCTATTCCTGCTACAACTCATTCTCTCATCTATGTAGCTCATGTTCTTCCTTGAGTTGCTGCTTCAACACATGCAACTCCTTCTCTGTTCTGTTCTCTACCTTCAAGTGATCTTCATGTCGCACCGTCACCTCATAGTCTGAGTCTCCAAATTTTCTTTCATCACAAGTGGATTTACTTGAGCTTGCAACTTTGTTCTGCCTTTATGTTGTCAACAACCTTCCTCTCACATTCATTGTGTGGAGGTGTGATACCTTCTGCTGCTGCTCGTTGTGATGCCATTTCCATTGATCTTGATATCCTTGTCCATGAACAACTTGATGTCTTCGTGGATAGGCAAGTTCATAGAAACTTGATCAACTGCATCCCTAGTTGCACTCTTAACAGTGTCTTTGACTCTGCTCTCCTGCAAGCCATTTTACTTGTGATGCTGAGAGACAGACAAACACCTATGATACTTGGAGACATAGAAACACTCATGGAAAGCAATTTGTCAGCCAAAAACCAAAACAAACTTGAGGAGTGACTTGCAACATACTTGTGTGATTGAGCGTGAAGGTTGCGCAATTTCTGTCGTGAGTCCGGAGACTGACTGCCAAAACTACACAACACATAGTCTGAGCTATCAGGGGGCTGACTAACTACTTATTAACCAGTACTTTTTATTACCCTTTTGAGCTGGATAGAAACATGTTTTAATGATCTCGCTAATGCTGACGTGGTCAACATAATCACAACCTTTTAAATTTAAAATTTTGTTTTGGTGTTGATTGTTGGCCTGTCAGTCAAAATGGAATTGCTGATAAGTCCATTGTCAACAATTTGTTCAGAAAACATTATTAGACAACTAAAATGCTGATAGCCTGGCTATCGATGATTTCCATATTTATTACAACTAAAATGCTGACACTGAAACTCTTAGCATTTTCTGATTTTTTAAAAAATCCTAGTTAATGTGATAACAATTTGTAACATACTTTGCAATCATCTCTAATTTTTCCTTCATCCTCATCACCATTGCCATCAATGACAACACATTTCTAACAATTAATAGTATATGTTTTTTTTTTTTCTTTCTTATTATTTTTAATGTATGTTGGATGATTTTGATATTAATAAAATTTGTGTTGAGATGGTACAACATAGATACAAACGAGTATGAGATATATTCAAAGAAATCCTATCTAATTTTTTTTGGCTCATAGAGAGTGCTAATTGTGCTTAATGTGAGAGGAATCAAGTGATAAAAATATAGATTTATAGTGTAATCCCTGTAGTATATTCCTAGAATACAAATTACAAAGTAATTCATTTAGGAGGACTTGAGATTGGAGAAAATCTAATGCATGTATAGAGCTTAAATATATATATCTTATCCAATTTGAATTCCAACCCTCAAGTCCGCTTTAGAACCACCACAACAGAGATCTTCCATTATATAGCCCTAAAGCCAATACACACACCACACACACACACACACCACACACACACACACACACACATCACACACACATATATATATATATATATATATTTATATATATATATACATATATAATATATTATATATATATATATTATATATATATATATATATATATATATATATATATATAATATATATATATATATATATATATAAAACCATTGAGCTCAAGCCTTTTGTTATAGCCATTGAGGCCAAGATTTATGCATTGTTCCACAAGCATGGCCCACTCTATAGCTTCTATTGCGTTACAATTTCCTCCTACTCTATGCTACACGACCACACCACAGGACCTCGTCCTCAACATTTTCCTTGGCACACAGTTCTTTACCCGCCAATACATCATATCCCAGGATTACATTATTGTGGCATGTTCCAAAGTGCATGCAAGTGAATGCTCTGGGAGACAGATTCCAATGAACAAGAATTTATTCCCGTTAACTATCGTTCTCGACCTTCATCAGATTTCATCCTCAGACCCTTTTTAAAAGAATGCAAGTCATTACCTTTCGGAAGAGTCAACAAATCTTGCGACCCCTTGTTAGTCTTGTCCTCCAATAAAAGTGCTCCATGTCACTCGGGAATTTCACACGTCACTAGATTTACACGTCATCTCAGCTTTCAGTCACCCCAACTCTTCCACTTTATGCACAAAGGTTTTTCTTCTAATAGACAAATTTCGGGATGTGAATATTGCTGTCAATCACCACCCTTAATTAATGTCTATGTTGTCCTTGACTTCAGTCATTTCAATGGAACACATACCTTTTTCCACTTAACTACTTATTGTCCAATATGATAGGTCCATCACTGTTGGGCATGGAGCATGATTATTTAGAGGTCTTTGTTTCAGCCAGATGTATACCCCAGGAAGATTGTACACCCCTTCACGTGGGGGGGTGCGGGGGGGACTTGTCCCCCCTGCGGGGGTTTGCGGGGGCCGATCCCCCTTGGCTTGGGGCGTCTGGGGGCCAGCAGTCCCTCGGCAGGGGTTTCAGGGGCAGCGCTCCCAAAGCTAAAAACAAATGTAAAATTGCCTTGTAAAAGTATAGTAATTTCTAGTTAATCTGGGCCGTTCATTAGGCAGATGATCTGACGGTAGAAATTATGTTTAGTTTAGGGTTTTTTTCCCTAGAAGGCAACCCCTCTCTTTGTATGTTGGTATTGTATTGAGGTTGTGTAATAGATGTGTATTCCCTGAGTGAGAAACATAGAGGTGAGACTGTGAGAGAAAACAAAGGATATTATAGCGGATCTGATGTAGATTGTGTCTCTTCATTTTGCTGGATAATAGAAAGGAAGGACTGGCTGTTCAGGGTGGACGTAGCCCAAACTGGGTGAACCATGTATATCTATGTCTCTCTGGTTTTATGTGTTTGTGTTTTTCCACATATTATATGTCTTGCATTTCTCTGTCATATATATAATTTTTCTAACAATCACATCCCAATGCTCTCCATATCACCAACTCCTCCACATCATCCTGATCCTTGTCATCACGACACTTCCCTCACTTAGAATTCTTTTCACCTTTTGAAGAAAGAATTCCTGGCACATGTCACCCGAAGCCTGTCTCTTGATGATTATTTTTTGACAAAAATTTGTTTCCATCTCTCGGCTCCTACCAAGTGATGGACTTCTACAGAGAGGTAAAATGAATAAGTGCTTAGATCTTCTTCCTATGTATTTAATTCAAAGCCCCGTTAAAAATCTTAAAGCAAGATTTTACGAAGACTATTATATCAATATGGGTGCCTCTACCTTTAATCTTAGATCCTTAAGGGTTTCGCCATAAGATTATACAAGGTCATTATATGGACATGAATGCCTCTGTCTTAGTTACAAGGATTAAACAAAACTAAGTCACAACATAATACCCTGAAATGTCAATAATGTACAAGAACACATTCAATTATATATATATATATATATATATATATATATATATATAATATATATATATATATATATATATAATATATATATATATCTATATATATAATTATTATATTATGAGATTTCAAAAGGGTTGGTTTGGCATTTAATTCGATCACACTTACTCCAAACACACACTACCTTTTCTACTAAATTAAAGCAATGAATAAATACAACAATGGGCAGTCTTCCAGATCCATAAATAGTGGATCAGATGGCCCAATTTACCTTCAAACAAAACCTCTTGAACTTTCTTATTCCTCTCTTAACAAATTCCTAATAATAATACATTAAATGGTAAACAAAGAATTCTCTTAATCCAACTAATTACACACTTTGAGGAACCAACTCCTCTCGTAAAAATGGTTGACATTTTTCAGTCAATTAAGTTTTACAATGCTCATGCATCATACTCCCAAGTAACAATTTTTTCATGGTCTCTAGATAATGATTCTTTCGCTGCTAAAGTCCTTGTGACCCCAAATTTTATTTTGCAACCTACCATTTTTTTTACTCTTATGTTATTGGTCTGTTACTTCTTTCAACCATCCAAGATCCAAAACCTGATTTTGATTTTGTGTAGTCTCCCTTATTTAGCTTTTGTTATCAATAATCTTCCCATAGATTCAATGATTATTACTACTCATACACTTGAGTGCCCTTATCCTCGATCCTGCTCCTTCCACTTCTGCTTGTTGTTGACCATTGGCTCTTTCAATTGGACACATCACTCATTGAAAAAACATTTGGAACTTACACCAATGGTTTCTTAAGGTTCCAAAATATTCAAATTCCTTCTCCTTGAATCGATTGTCAGTTTCTCTGATTTGTACTTCTATCATCATATGTTGTATCTAAAATGCTTCCTTTAATTCCTCAATATTTTTCGATGTCCACATATTCACTATACCAAGTGGGATCCCTCCATATGTTGTCCTTTTACTGCAACAAATTCAAAATTTTGTTAATAATTAATTGTATTCATGCTATATTCAATTGCATTTTTACCTTCTTCAACATTACCTAGATCTTTACTTCCTTGTTGATCTAATGAAACAATCTGGTTACATACCATAGCTTTGCATTTCTAGTGATCTATGTTCATTTCAACAACATCAAATGCGAGAGTTGTAGGAACTCTTATTCTATCATTCCATGCATCAACTTTTGGATCGTCTCTGTCTTCGAGGCCTCTTAGATTATCTTCATTTGCACAAGTAAATACATCTCCAAAAAAATTCTCCAAATTACAATTAACTTAAAATTTTAAAATTTAGAACCAAATTGTACTTAACATTGATCTCCTCCTTCAAAATATATGAATGTTCATGCTATTGATATGTACATAATACACTAAATTTTTCATGTCCTTTCACTGTTATCTTCTCTTCCATAGTTGCATTGGTGCACTCCACTATCAACCAACTCAAATTTATTTAGTCTAAGTCATTTCCAAGCCAAGTGACTCCCTCAATGCCTTCATTTTTGTCAAATTTCTTCTGACCGCCTTCAAACTTTTCTCTTGTGCCCATGTTGTTTTCAAACAATATCCTTGACACCTGTCAACCTGTAAAACATTTTGTTCTTCATCAAATCAAAAATCATATGGATTATTATACTTTTTGTTTCCTTGAAGCAATTTCTTCCATTCAACTATCAACATATGATGTATGCGAGTTACAAGATTTCTCACCCACTTCCCATCACAAATATTCAAGGTATCTAACTACTGGAAAAATCCACCACAAGGATCCATCTATTGTCCATTTTGTTTCAAAGGATTACTCCATCCTTTGTTTACAAAATCCTTTTGCTGATTGGTGTTTCTCAAAAGCCAGTTAGTCTAGAAAGTTTAGTTTCCATCTTTTTCTCTTGGAAATAATTCTTTCTTAGAACCCTATTGTTGTCTTTGAAAACAATCCTTTAACCACCTTCTGTTAACACATATTCACATTCATTGAACAAAATGGAATTTTCTACAGGTGAATTTATTACTTTAATGTCTCCATATTTACTTCCAGGCTATTGTAATGCCTCTTCCAACAACTTTGGTCCTCCACTGAAATCCTTATACATTTCCTTTGAGTATTGCATCTCGTCGTCAGTCGTCATTTCCTTAGCTTCAAATATGTCTTGTTCTCTTTTCTAATCATTCTCAAGAAATGTATAGTTCAATGTTTCTTCATACACATGAGCTTCGTATCCATCTTTTGTGATTTCCTAGCCATACTAAACATCATCATTATTGTTCCATAAAGAAACTTCCTGTTTTTCATCACTTGTATCGCTGCTTTGGTCTATTCTGCCTTCCTTGTAAATACCCTCACAAGTTATACTTCTGTCTTTCTGGCCTATATGAGACATTGATGCCTCTTCTTCCATAACACATTCTTAACTGTCATATCATCCTAAAATTCTTATAGTATTCTTTGAGTTTCCTCAAATACTTTGAGTTAAGTTACTTTGCTCAACTCGTCATTCACTATAGTCATGTTTTCCTGATTCACAATTCTGCAAAACATAGGTCTTCTCCTCTCTTTTCAATCTCCAATTGTTTCCAAAACTTGAAAAAAATCCCTAAAAAATTATTAAATATACGCTTAGCAAAAGAAAATGAAACCAATTAAGTATACCTCTGAGTTTCCTTTTACAAACTTGAAGAGCTCCATCCTGAAATTATTCATGACTTTCTTCAATTTTGTCTCCATAAACTACTGTTGAATTCCCTTCTCTTATGATATTCTTTCAAGACTTTTTATCTTCTAGCTTTGCTAAATTTGGCTTTTCTCCATAGGCAAATTTCTACTTTTTCCACCATCTTTGACATTTGTTTAGCTCCAATATCTTTGGTACTCACAATTGAACACTTGCAAAAATAATTAAAATTAAAACCATGAGACCTTTTAGTCTTTGAATATGTCTCTACCGTTCTTATCTTTATTTCATCAGTATTGTCTTCTTCTCCAAAAAAGGTCCTTTCTCTGGTTCACAAATGGATTCTCTCATCTCGCACTCAACTTCCCTGAGTGCCTCCTCTCTCTCTGTTCTCTGCATTAACTTCTCAACAAATAAATCCTTGACAAACCACTTGAACTTTTTTCCTACATACAATCCTTGTCTCAATGATTTTGTGATTCCTTTCCATATCAACTTCTTTAGGTTGCTAAGTTTTGCCTTTATCTCAACGATCTCTTTATCAAATTATTCATCACCCATTTCTTCTTTTTCTTTCTAACTATCCTGGCATCCTCTTTCTTATTGCTATGGCTTCCTCCTAAAATTTTCCTTTGACTTCCTGTACTCATCTTCATCTTCTCTTATGTGAACTTATCCATGCCCACTATGAGATGCAACTAAGCCTTTTCTCATAGCAAACCTCTGTTACCGTTACCAGTACCTCAACAAACTTCCTCCTAATCTTAGAATTTTGGTGCTACTGGGTCTTTCCTCTAGAACCCTCTGAGCACTTTGTTTCTCTCCTCTAGCCTCTGTATTTTGCTCATAATCGTATTCTCTTGATAACTTGCACTGTTCCTTTAATTTCAATCTCCAACTAAAATCTTCTTACAACATTCCTTTCTGCAACTTTTTCTGCCACTAGATTTAATTTAAGAGCTTTACTTGCTCTCTTCCTCTTCTGTCACAACTTCCTAGCTGTAACTATTGCCACTGTGTTATTTCTTTTTAATGCTACCTATTTCAACACTTTCAAATTAATTGAAAACAAAAATCATTACTTTTCATCCAATTTATTCGATCACTATTGCAATCTCTCAGTTCTTACTACAAGTCTATCTCTATCAATTGTCTTGCTTCTCAAACATCACCCCGTACTCTGCTTCGCTTGTTTCATTCTACTCCAAACATGTGCTTGGTTCTTCCTCTACAACTAACATTCCTATCCCAGAAGCTTCGCACCATTATAACAACTTTGGATACCTTGGCTTGAATTAGTAATAAAAATCAAATCAGAAAATCACTGCTATAAATTTTTTCTTCAATTCCAAATAATTCAATCGAGCAGACTATCTCGCTCTGATACCACTAATGATGCAAGCCTAAAGTTTAAGTATATATATCTAATCAAATTTGAATTTAGATCCTCAATTTCACTTTAGAAACATTGCAACCAAGATCTTCCATTATATAGCCTTGAAGCCAATATATATATATATATATATATATATAGTCAAACATTGAAAGGGCTTACCTTATATTAAAACCATCAGGTTCAAGCCTTTTATTATAGCAGTTGAGATCGAGCTTTATGTGTTATTACACAAGTGTGACCCACTCTATAGCTCCCATTGCTTTACACTTTCCTCCCACTCTATGGTACATGACCACACCACAGGACTTGGTCCCTGACCTTTTCCTTGGCACACAGTTCTTTACCTGTCGCGACATGTTATCCCAGGCTTACATCACCATTTCCTATCCTAAAGTTCCAGGAGACGAAATCCAGGGAATAGGAATTTATCCCCATCAAATATCTTTCCTGACTCCCCTTAGTTGTCGTCCTTGAGCCCTTTTTAAAAGCACACAAGTGTTTACCTCCGGGAGGAGTCAACAACTCTCACGGTCCCTTGTTAGTATCGTCCTCCAATGAAAGTGCTCCATATCACCTAGGCCTTTCATACGTCATCCCGACTCTTCCAAATGACGTGCACATGTTTTGCTTTTGGGAGAGAAATTCCGAGATGTGAGTATTTACGTCAATCACTGCCCTCAAGTTCTGTCTATGTGGTCCTTGACTTTAATCCTTTCAATGGCACACATATATTTTTCCACTTAACTCATTGTCCAATACGTTGGGTCCATCTCATCCCGACACTCTCCATGTCACCAATGCCTCCAAATCATCCTTGTCCTTGTCATACTGACACTTCCCTCACTTGGGATTCTTTTAACCTTTTGGGGAAAGAATTCCTAGGACATGTCACCTCGAGCCTGTCTTTTGATGATTATTTGTTGACATAAATTTGATACCATCTCTCGACTCTTGCTAGGCGACTGAATTCTACTGAAATGGAAAATGACTAAGATATTAGCTCCTCCACCTGTGTATTATGATCACAGATCCATTAAAACTCTTAAAGCAGGACCTTACAAATACTATTATATAAATGTGGGTGCCTTTGTCTCTAATATCAGGTCCTTAAGGGTTCCACCATAAGATTATATAGTGTCATTATATGTACATGAATTCCTCTGCCTTGGTTAAAGGGATTAAACAAAATAATGTACAAGTGCATGTTAAAATAAATAATTTCTCTCTCTATATATATATATATATTACAGAAGGACTTGTTTGGAAATCAATTCAATCACACATACTTCAAACACACACTACCTTTTTTATTAAATTCAAACAATGAAATGCAACAACTCTAGTCCTCCACTGAAATCCTCATCTCATAAGCAATGAGTGTACCAAGTAATTGACCCAAAGTGAGAGTCTTCAACTTGGTCATCTCCTCAATGGAAGATACCTAGGGATTACATCTCTCAGGGATATATCATAACACCTTTTGAACAACTACAAGTTCTTTTAATTTCTCATCAAGGCCTCTTATAATGTTCACAACTTCATCAAATCTTAACAAGTACTTTGCAACATATTCATCATCATGCATCCTTAAATACTCAAATTTCATTCTAAAACCTTGAAGTTTAGCTTTATTTACATTGTTGTCACCTTCATAGTAGTTGCTCATCTTGTGCCAAATAACCTTCTTGGTGAGGAATCCATAACCTTGACTAGTTTTGATTCAATTATACTGGCAAGCAATGCATTTATAGCTTTAGCATTGCATGTGAACTCCATCTTTTGATCTTTAGTAATCACTATTAGAGGATTTTGATATTCTTCTTCTTCTACATCCCATCCATTAGCTCCAAGTGGTTGAATATAGGTCTCCATCCTAGCTTTCCAAAACACATTGTTTGTTCCATTGAATGTGGGTGCCCTATTGGTAAATCCTCCTTCTTAGTGTAACATGACCCTTGATCTTACTTTTAGTTGTTAAATTGATCTTGAAGGAACTTGGTTGTTATGATACCAATTTTTAGAAATCGGGACAATACTTAGAGGGGGCGGAGTGAATAAATATTGTAGGAATTTACAAATTTATTTTACTTACAATGACACTAGGACACCAATAAAATTTACAACAATAAATTTATATGAGCGTGGAAAGAATCAACATAACTTAGCTCAAATATTAATGATGGATCCTTCAAATTTTTCTTCAAGTTACTTCACAATATCAAGCTTCGACTTGTTGTTACAAAGTTCTTTGGCTACAACAAACATGAAACAACTACTCCTTGATTTATCAACTACAACTAAAAGGAGCCACAACCCCTAAGTTTATTAGCTACCACTGAAATGAGCTTCAACCTCTCTGAGTATTTACCAACAACTACTGGAATGAGCTTAAACCCTTTATCTGCAAGATACAACTTGCATGACCTCAATGATTCATGTTTCAATCAATTTTCATACTCATAATCATGAAACCATTCCCTTTTACAAAATATGTCAAATTTTCAATTCAACGATCACCAATACCACCATTATAAACACCTTCAACAATCTATTATTACTGAACATTTCACCATAATCACCAACAACATCAATCCATCTCACCAACACACTTACTCACACACCTCCTAATCTTTCAGATTCAATTATGCTTATAAATAATTTTGGACTGATATTTTTGGTTGATGAAATTTAGTTATCTTGCACTTGATTATTTGCATGATTTTTTTATTTTTTTTTGCCGTTTTATTGCTTCTATCAAGTCATCTAAATGTTCTCTTTAAGTCTTCAAACTACACTTTTTTGTTTCTATGAGAAAAATAGAGTTAAACTATTGTTTTCCTCACATTTGGTGAGTTACAAGATTTAGCAAGGATTTTTCTAAAATTGGCAAACTCCAAATTTGTTTGAATTTCCAAATATTCCTCTAATTGTGTCCATGCTGCTAATGGAATTTCCAACTCGTTCTTGCCTTCCTTTTTGAAATTTTAGTGTTGCTGGTGTATTTGGAATAAACTCCAATTTTATGTTCTTGACTCATTCATCCAAAATCCCAAAGGGTTTTAAATAAAAACATTGCTATATTTACCTTCACAGGTTCTTTTTATGCTATAGCCATAAAGGATTAACTCATATCTTCCGGCCCACTCATACTTAAGGCACTAATCCTTTTTAATTGTGCACACGATGCTTCTATATTGCAATTAGCCTGAAGGACCTCAATCATTATATGCATAGAACCACAACAAAATTGTGTCTCGATGTACTCTTTGTTACTTGAAAGAACATCAATTGTTTTCCATATTTTTGTCTCCCAGGCCCATCATCCCAACCAATTTCCTTTCTGCGCCTTTATTTTCTCTTTCAGGATTAATCCTATGGGATGACATGTTCATCATGGGACCACCCTATGCCTTCCTCCAATGGCTCCTACTTTTCTATAGGCTTCCATCTCATCCTGAAGCTCTGTCAGTTCGGTGGTACCTATTTTGTACTCTTTACAAACCTTCTGAGGTCATTGGTCTAGGATGGCATGTCCCCATGGGTCTACCCGCTCCACTGTGTTCCAATAAACAAATAGTTTAGGTTGAACTATCAATGCCACATGCACCCGATGCCTAGTTAGCCCAAATTTTCATGCATGTGCACCTTATAAATATTTTAGGCAAGCCCTTCTGGGATGATGGCATGCTTATGTCACCAATGCCATGTGGTTCCATCTAAGTGATGATACATGTCACTCAGATTTGACACACTGGGCTACCCAAAAATGCTGAATCTACCTACTACATCTCACTTGTACCAACATCATGTTCACGTCATCAGTGTCCACTAATATTATGCTATGTGCCTGTTAGAGATGAGAGAGAAAAATGGTCTCAAGGCTTGTGTTTTTTAATATTTTTATTTTTTAAATATTTTAAGATAAAACCACCAGATTCAAGAATTTTATATTGTGGTCTGCCATGTTATCTCGACTTCCTTTCTATTGGTCCCTGTGCGCTACTGATCTTTGCTATGCTAGCATGACGGTTAATCATCCCGGAGCATCATATTTATGTGCAACTCTAATTTCCTTCGGGGTGGGCCTCCCAAGCGTGCGTCATCCTGGGAACTCTCCCTTGAGTGCACCCTTGAAATTTATGGGGAGAAATCTACTGATACTACATGGCTCTAAAGACCACCTATTATTTAAATATGTCACTGATCAAATATGTTTTCACCTGCTGACTTCGCTTGGAGTTACATCATCTCAGACATTCATTTATGCATGCTCCTTTGAACCTTCTAGGGACACCACCTACTAGGGTGAGCTATCTATGGGGCTCCACTATTGGACAATCAAAACTCTTCCTGTTGCATCACTATATAGGCTTCACTATCCTAGTCCTTTGGATAACAACTTCAATAACTTACTCCACCATATTTTGCAAAATTCCAATCTAAAACTTGCACCAAAGGTCCTCTACCACTAATAGATTTGCAATCTTTGAATTTTACTAGTACATACTTCAATTGGTCATAGCATTCAATCTAGGAGGCCATTTTCTATTTCCCTTATACCACTAGAAATCTCTTTAAGAGCTCTATCCATTTGAATGTGTATCGATTGTGTTTGAAGTGATATTATGAGATAAAAACAACTTCAAAGATCCCACACCATCTCCTTCATGTTCTGTAACATACTTTGCAATCATCTCTTATTTTGCCTTCATCCTCATCACCTTTGCCATCAATGACAACACAATTCTAACAATTAATAGTATATGTTTTTGTTTTCTTTCTTGTTTTTTAATTGAAGTTGGAGGATTTTGATATTAGTAAAATTTGTGTTGAGATGGTACAACAAAGATACAAAACAATATTAACTACATTCAGAGAAACCTTATATAATTTTTTTGGCTCATAGAGAGTGCTAATAATGTCTAATGCAAGAGGATTCGAGTGATCATAATATAGATTTATAGTGTAATCCCTGTAGTATGCTTAGAATAAAAATTAAAACGTAATTCATTTAGGAGGACCTAAGATTGGAGAAAATATAATGCAAGCATAGAGATTAAATATATATATCTGGTCCAATTTGAATTCAAACCCTCAAGTCCGCTTTAGAACCACAACAACAGATATTTCATTATATAGCCTTGAAGCCAATATCTATATATCTATCTATATATATATATATATATTAAAGGGAAGGGGATTACCTTATATTAAAACCACTAGGCTCAAGCCTTTTATTATAGCTGTCGAGGCCAAGCTTTATGCATTGTTCCATAAGCGTGGCCCACTCTATAGTTCCCAGTGCTTTACAATTTCTTCCTACTCTGTGCTACACGACCACACCACAGGACCTAGTCCTCAAATTTTTCCTTGGCACACAATTCTTTACCCATCGATACATCATATCCTAGGCTTACATCATTGCAGCCTATTCCAAAGTGCATGCAAGTGAATTCCCTGGGAGACAAATTCCAGTGAACAAGAATTTATTCCCATCAACTATCATTCCCGAATTCCTTCAGTTGTCGTCCTCGGGCCCCTTTTAAGAGCGTGTAAGTCATTACCTTTGGGAGGAGTCAACAACTCTCACCACCCCTTGTTAGTCTTGTCCTCCAATAAAAGTGCTCCACATCACCTGAGAATTTCACACGTCGCTAGCTTACACGTTATCTCGACTTTAAGTCACCCCAACTCTTCCACTTAGTGCATACAGGTTTTCCTTCCAGTAGACAAATTTTGGGATGTGAATATTTCCATCAATCATCGCCCTAAATTTCTGTCTTTTGGTCCCCAATGTCAGTCATTTCAATGGCACACGTACCTTTTTCCACTTAACTCCCTATTGTTGAATATGATAGGTCCACTAAATCCCAATGCTCGCCATGTCACCGACTCCTCCACATCATCCCTGTCCTTGTCATCCCAACGCTTCCCTCACTTAGAATTATTTTATCCTTCTAGAGAAAGAATTCATGGGACATGTCACCCTAGGCCTATCTCTTGATGATTAGTTTTTGACAGAGATTTGATTCCATCTCTTGGCTCCTGTCAAGCGACAAACTTCTACAGAAAGGTAAAATGACTAAGTGCTTAGCTCCTCTTCCCGTGTATTTCCATCAAAGCCCCATTAAAAACATTAATGCAAGATTTTATGAAGACTATTATATCAATGTGGTGCCTCTGTCTCTGATCTCAGATCCTTAAGTGTTCTGCCATAAGATTATGTAGGGTCATTATATGGACATGAATGCCTCTGTCTTAGTTACAAGGATTAAACAAAACTCGGCCACAACACAGTACCCTGTAATGTTTTCCCGACCCTTTGGATAGTGGCTTAGCTAACTTACTCCACCATTTTTTGCAAAATTCCAATCTGAAACTTGCAGCAAAGGTCCTCTACCACTAATATCTCTACAATCTTTGAATTTAGGAGTACATTCTTTGATTGGTCATAGCGTTCAATCTAAATGTGTATCAACTATGTTTGAAGTGATCTGATGAGCTAGAAACGGCTTCAAATATCCCACACCATCTCCTTCATGTTCTATAACATATTTTGCAATCATCTTTGCTTTTTCCTTCATCCTCATCACCTTTTCCATCAATGACAACACATTTCTAACAATTAAAAGTATATGTTTTTGTTTTCTTTCTTGTTTTTGTTAATTGAACTTGGAGGATTTTGATATTAGTTAAATTTGTGTTGAGATGGTACAATAAAGATACAAAAGAGTCTGAGCTACATTCAGAGAAAGCCTATCTAATTTTTTTGGCTCATAGAAAGTGCTAATTATGTCTAAGGCAAGAGGATTCAAGTGATCAAAATATAGATTTACAGTGTAATCCCTGCAGTATATGCCTAGAATAAAAATTACAAAGTAATTCATTTAGGAGGACCTGAGATTGGATAGAATCTCATTAGGGGAACTTTGAAGTCTAGAATGGGTCTCCTAAGAAAAATGTACAACCAAAATAAGATTTATAAGAACCAATAGTGTTTAAGATGATGATGTCAACCATTGGGGATGATTCACCATTTTTGGAGTAAAAACTTAAAAAGATTAAAAAATAATAAAATAACAAAACTACTATTTCAAGTTGTATTTACAACTTATCTCCCTAAGGTTTTACTCAGTTCAAGTGGGCATACTCACTGGATGCAAAAATTCTTCATCCAATGAGTAACCATGGTGCATACTTTTTATGGACCCAACTACACAAAAAATGAGAAATACATGAAAAACGTGATTGCAATCATATTTTTTTCATATATTTCTCTTTTTCCGTGTAGTAGGGTCCATCGAAAGTATGCAACATGGGTACTCCTTGGATGAGGAATCAAATTCTGCATCCAACAAGTGTTTCCACTTGAAATTTGAGTAAACCCATAGGGAGATAAGTTGAAAATATGAGTTGAAAAAATAGGTTTTTCTATTTTCCCTCTAAAATTTGATGATGTAATCTAATATTATTTTATTATTTCCACTATTATTTTATAATTTCCTTAGGAAGCCCATTTTAGAGCTCAAAATTCCCCTAATGAATGCAGGTATAGAGCTTAAATATATATATCCGATCCAATTTGTATTCAAAACCTCCAGTCTGCTTTAGAACTACCACAACAAAGATCTTCCTTTATATAGCCCTGAAGCCGATATACGATTTTTCTTATCTATAATTATATATATTGTATATATATTAATTATATATATATATATATGTACTCAAAAAGAGAAGGGGCTTACCTTATATTAAAACCATTGGGCTCAAGCCTTTTTTTATAGCCGTCGAGGCCAAGCTTTATGCATTGTTCCACAAGCGTGGCCCACTCTATAGCTCCAAGTGCTTTACAATTTCCTCCTACTCTATGCTACACGACCACACCAAAGGACCTGGTCCTCAAATTTTTCCTTGGCACACAGTTCTTTACCCACCGATGCATCATATCACAGACTTACATCATTGCATCCTATTCCAAAGTGCATGCAAGTGAATGATTTGGGAGACAAATTCCAATGAACAAGAATTTATTCCGTCAACTATCGTTCCCGACTTCCATCAGTTGTTGTCCTTGGTCCCTTTTTAAAATCATGCAAGTCATTACATTTGGGAGGAGTCAACAACTCTCGTGACCCCTTGTTAGTCTTGTCCTCCAATAAAAGTGCTCCACATCACCTGCGAATTTCACACGTCGCTAGCTTTACATGTCATATTGGCTTTGAGTCACCCCAAATATTCCACTTGATGCACAAAGGTTTTTCTTCCAGTAGACAAATTTTGGGATGTGAATATTTTTGTCAATCACCACCCTCAATTTCTATCTATGTGGTCCCCAACTTCAGTCGTTTCAATGACACACATACCTTTTTCCACTTTACTCAAAGCATAGTTTTGGGGCTAAAAGCCCATGTTTTTGTCAAATTTGTAATAAACTTGTAAAGACTCTGCATTTTGTGGTCACAGAGCACGAAATTGTCATGTTTCATAAAGGGTTGTCCGCCCTTAGTTTTGTAAAGTAAAGTCGGCTATAAAAGATCTACCCATGGTCCACGGACCATGAGATTGTATAAAAAAGAGCTAAGCTCTAAGTAATTGAGAGACACGAAGTGTAATGAATAAGATAGTCATAGCTCTGAAGTAAGAAGTCTAAGTTTTTGGTTGTAGCATAGGTAGAGGCTCTACAGCTGAGTGTGCAAAGGCCTAGGGTAGAAGTACGCAACTGAGTGCGCGGACCCCTGCAACTATGTGCGTAGGGCAGATAGAGTCTGTAATTGCTTGGAGATATCAATAAAGAGAAGTATTCTGAAAATTCTGTGTCTTTGTTCCGATTAATGCATCTTGTCATATTATGTATGAATTTCCTTTATAATTCTTATGTGATGTGCGGATGTCTATAATTATGTTGGATAACTGAATGCAATTAAGAATATCTCCTTACGTAGTGCTAACTGTGATTTCTTAATAAGATAGGTTAGATTCTTAAGATAACTTGACAATCTGAGCAATACGTTGCCTTAGCAGCACTAAAGTATCTGAATCGAAGGTCAGGGCTGCGTCAAGGTCAGTCGTACCGTTTCGCGGAGGTACCATAGGGAGGAATAAGGGGTTAGGTAGACAGAGCCCTAGAACTAAGTGACCTGCGCGAAGGCAGGAATATAAGGAATAAAACAACATCACGACCATCTCAGGGTGCGGAAAATTGGTTCCAGCATCCCCACATATTGCTTCGAGTGAGACTTCGGTCTATGCTCCATGGGTTGATGCTGAAAGGGCCAGTAATGTAGGGATTTGTTTGGCTAACTAATGCTGAAACTAGGTCAGGGCCCCACAAGCCAGAACTAGAATCTGCATGAGAGATGTGTGATGTCGTATCACTTGAATCCAACTAAGAAAGAGAACAGAGATTGGTTGGATAGGAATATCCACGAATTCGCAACGCAGGAGGATAGAAACCCGTGACTGACAAAGGAATAGTGGTTGGACAGATACCTATATATAGAGATCCACAAAATCTTTTTTTGCTCCTTTCCAGTTGAGCTATACGAGTGGATCGTGAAGCTAGCAGATAGCCAAGGAAGGTGGAAACTTGACGGTCTTATTGTTTGGACCTCAGAGCTAGTACCAAAATTAGAAGCATATGAGGAGAAGATCGCTCGCGTTGTCAATCATTGGCTCGATCGCGTCATAGGAGGATTTGTAATTGAATTCACTGTCGACACCTCAGTCAGCTATAGAGAGGCAAAGTGGTGCTTTTTCAAAGGACCACGAGGTAAGTATTTGAAATCTTTGAATACCTGGATTAAAATGCTATTGTACGATAAACAGGTTATGCAACTAGCTTGATGTTCGGAGCTATGTAAAGCAAAAAGGGTCTTGAATATAGTCCATTGGTTTCACCTCTGTGAGGTGACAAAGAGGGAGTAGCACAGGTTTCTTCATGAAGTTCTATTCAGTTAATAAGACAAGGATTCCTGTGAATACCACCTTCACCTGTACCACCTCCACCTCCACCGCAGTTTAGTATGGCAAATTCAGTGAAGCTTCCTTTGTTCAAAGGCTTGAGGAATGAGGACCCAAACCAATTCTGGTTCGTTGTAAAATATGTATGGGAAGCTCAGGGTGTTACAGATGATAACATGAAGAAGGAAACCCTGGTTAGTGCTCTTCAGGATCACGTGCTAGCTTGGTACATCAAGTACTCTAACGATAACCCGAATGCTGGAGTGGCAGACATCCAGACAACACTAAATAGAGAATTCAGTAGGCCTAAATATGAGGCACAGTCGATTGTGGGATTCAAGGAAATCACGATGTAACCAGGCGAGACACCTTGGGAATTAGATCAGAGGTTGAAGTGTAAGATCCGTGAAGCTAACATGAACTTAACATATGGACAACATCGCGAATGGTTTGTGGCTTTGCTCCTACCACACTTAAGGGTTGTGCAGTCGCAACAGAAGATAACAACTCAGGCATAGGCCTTGAAGATTTCCATGAGGCTGCATGAAACACCGATCCAATATCCAAATATTGGGGTTCAATAGATCCATATGCAGTTGAAAAATATTTTCCTTGAGAGGCAAAGTTTGAAGCAGGACCAGATGTTGGGTAGCGAAAGCCCTGCATAATGGTTACAAGCTGCGAAGCTAGACATTTTGGGTAAATTTAGGATAAAGACTCTGCTGAACATGCAGAGCACGAATTTTAATAGGTTGAGTCAAAGGGTAGTTCACCCGAAAACAATGTAAAAAGATGTAACTAGGGTCGACCTACGCAAGGGGTCGCGGGCCAAGGGAGGGTATAAATAGAGCGAGGCTCTATGGGTAGGAGGAGTAGAATTTTGATAGCATGAAATGTAATGGGTACTTGAAGTAGAAAGATTGAAAGCGCCTGTAAGTCCGAGTCAAGGGATAGGGGTAGTAGGTAGAGGCTCTACAGATGTGTGCGTAGAGGCCTAGAAAGTCCACAACTGTGTGCATGGACCCCTGCGGCTGAGTGCACAGGGCAGATCTAGATGTATTGATGAAGAATAATAATAAAGATAAGTTTGCTCCTGTAATTATGTATTATCGTGCATTTGTCTTTATGGTTTACCTTTCTATATCTGGTTAATGAAAATGTGATGAGTGTATGCGAATCTAGGTTCAGTTTGTGCGCAAATAAATTATGTTGGTTAAATGTTTGCTTAAAGACCCTATTGAATAGTTCTGAATAATAACTGCTTCCTTCAAGTAGATTAGTGCATGAATAAGAAAATTATAGTCACCCTAGATCAACGCGAAGGCCAAGTAGCTCAAAGTTATAGACTAGTGCACGAACCCTCCAGTACACACCTAGACATCCCTAGGGTGTGGAAACCTAGTTCCAGCACCCTCCCCTACTACCTTAGGTGAGAACTCAATCTGCACTCTGCGGGCTGTTGCCGAAAGGGCTGGTAGCTGCGGGATTTGTTTGGCTAAATAACTCTTCTGAACCTAGGTCAGGCCTAAACAAGCGAACACCAAAGGTGCACTAAGAGGTATGGTGTCTGAAATGCAAGAGTCAGGGGCATGACAAAGACCATTTTTTGGTCTTTGCGAACTATATTGCAAGAGGAGGACCAATGCCTTTGAGACCGGAAGCTTAAGAAGGACTGAGCATGGGGCCTGCATTATGGTGCACTATCTGTCAGGTAGTACGAAAACATGCCACAGATAACTGTCATTTGATGTAGAAGTTTGTACAGACACCACAACAACTGTTCTGCAACTTTTGTAGGTCGGTAGGGCATGATGAGCGTAATTATAGAAGTTATGAATTCATGATGGATATAACTCCTTCCTATAGGGTTCTAGGTGGAAACACGCCCCCCTAATCAGAGCATGGGGATGGTGCGAACGAGCTTTCAAGGGCGCAGACGAGGCCAGGGAGGAGGAAGACCTGGTAGAGGTTGAGGACAGTTGATCTACTACAATTGCGGAGGACTAGGACATTATGCCCACGATTGCACTAACCCAACACGTCTATTGTGCAAGTATTGCACTTTGTTTGATCATGAAATGGAAGGTTGTCCTATGATGATATTTAGGATACGTGACAAAGGGGTGCTACCACCTCCGCCAACTTAGAACCGACAGATTATGAGGTCTGAGTTGTGCGAAGAGGATCTGAACGTGAATATAGTGCTATGAAGTGGAATCACAACAGGAGATGACAAGGGAAAACAACTCGAAGACATGACATGGGTTCGCAAAACTTTGGCAAAGGAGGCTGAGTTTGATTTGGAGCATGCACGTGAAACATTCATGGAAGCTAAGAAGAGCTTCACTGAGGCCTCCACCTCAGGGAGCAGGGATAAGCCTGGTCAGGAGATGGACCCTTCCATGCTTACAACCTTCTTGAAGACCTACATGAAGCTACTGCGCGATAGCAAGGCTGTGAAGGGGTTGCAGGAGCTCATTAATAGATGTGCTGGAAATGCTCTGGGTGAGTCGTGCGTAGTATGAAAGATTGGTAAACATAAAACAAGGATGTGATGGGAGATGAGATTGACCGTGTAGATAGGAGAGTATGAAATGGATTAGGTTATTTTGGACCTGGGGTTAGATGCGAATGTACTACCAAAGCAGACTTGGGAACGAATGGGGAGACCTGCGCTGCAATGGTCTCTGATTCAGCGAAGGATGGCGAACCAACAAAAGATCATCCCCATGGGGCGGCTACAGGGGGTGACTATAGATTTTGAAGTTGTGAGCGCGCTGGCAGACTTTGAAGTGATAGAAATTGTGGATGACAACAACCCTACCCTGCGCTACTTGGAATTGATTGGGCTACTGATATGAACGGGGTAATCAACCTAAAGAAGTGAAATATGATATTTGAGAAGAAATCGCTTCATGTAATAGTACACCTGGATCCTGCTGAAGGATCTTGTTGTACTAAACCAGTATGCGATTATGAGAGTGATGACAATCTGGATTGTATCTATAAGATAACAATGTGAGACCAAGACTAGGTGAATCCAACAACAGATGGAAAAATTACATGGGATCGTGAGAGTTCCCGTACCTTGAACTCTGATGAAGAATTAGAGTGCTAGCAGAATTAGTCACATGAAGTAACTACATTGAGCTGTAACATAATGACCCAGTTGCTACGCTGTGTGTCGTTGGAGGTAAGAAATTTGCTTACTTATGGTGGCTTGAATGATGTAGATATATTTTGGATGCATTCGAGAGGTACTAGAAAATCAATGCTTCCAGGTGTTGGATTGGGCACTTCGTGCTATGCCTGCAAGATGGTGGGGTACGCACAAGGGAAGCTTTGAGTATTGGGGCGAATGTAGGGGAATGATGAGGACATGCTTTGGGAAGCTGAAGGTGCGAATGACAAACAAGTATGATGTGCAGGATGACCCACATGCGCACTTGGCCAAATGGGCCTAGGATTATGGAGAGAAGCCCCAACCTGAATGGGTGCACTTGTTCTGTCACACCTTGGATGTCGTCCCAATGAATTGGTATGTAGAAACAGAGCTTTGCCATGGTATAGGTGAATGGGATATTATACGCGAAGAATTCATAATGACATTCAGTTTTGAAGATGGGTTTGACTGTATTGATGAGGTGCTACAAGAGGTGAAAGCAGCAATCTTTAGGATACCACAGGATCCTTTGGACTTGATTCAGCTTGAGTGGGCTACTCAACTGAGTCACATGCTAGAATTCTATAACGTAATCGCTAAGGAAGAGGATGAGGATCCGTGAAAGATTAACATCCCTGAAATAGAAGGCCACCGCAATGTTGAAGGACTGCAGATTGAGAATCCTGATATAACCGTGCCGCTGAAAACTAAACAAGTAAAAATTGGTACAGAGGCATAACCCAAATTCGCAAATATTGGAGACTACTGGGACAATAAAATGGTGGATAAGGTCGCTGAATTTCTCCATGAGTACCAAGATTTATTCCCTACTAAGTTTACGGATTTAAAAGGGATAATTAGGGACCTAGGTATTATGAAGATCACATTGAACCCTGACGTGAAGCCAGTTAAGCAAAGATCGTATCGTCTCAATCTGAAGTATAAGGAGAAGGTCCTCTTAGAGCTAGACAATATGCTCGTGGCAGGCATCATTGAACCTATGGAAGAATCTGACTAGGTAAGCCCAATGGTGGTACAGGAGAAGAAGCAGAAGGATGAAATAAGGATATGCGTGGATCTCAAAAAGTTGAATGATGCTTGTCTACATGATCCTTTCCCAACTGCATTCACTAATGAAATATTGGAAAATGTAGGTGGTCAGGAAGCATATTCCTTCACTAATGGGTTCTCTGGGTACCACCAGATAAAAATCGCGCTGGAGGATAGGAGCAAGACAACCTTCACGATTGAGTGGGGTTGTTTCTAGTACACTATAATGTCGTTTGGATTAAAGAATGCGCCTGCGATCTTCTCGTGCATAGTCATTGCTGCGTTCAAGGAATTTATTCATAAGTTCCTGGAGGTATACTTTAATGAATGGACTGTGTTTAGGCTGGTAAAACGCCATGTAGGAAGCTTGCGCCTAAGGATGGATACCTGTCGAAGATACTGGATCACACTCAATCTAAATAAGTGTTTGTTTTGTGTTCCTTTTGGGACCCTATTGGGTCATGTGGTTTGCAGACAAGGACTGATGGTAGATCCCGTGAAGATCGCGGTGATACTAAATTTGGAAGCACTGAGGAGTGTGAAGCAGTTGCGCGCTACATTAGGACACACGAGATATTATAGAAAGTTTATCAAAGGATATGCCTAGATCACCATGCCTATGGAGAAATTGTTGAAGAAGGATGTCACATTCTACTGGAACGAGGATTGTAAGAAGAGCCTGCATATATTGAAAGAAAAAATGGTCACTGCACCGATTCTAGTCTTCCTAGATTGGAAGAAGGAGTTTCATGTCCATGTCGATGCGACATGTATATCACTGGGAGAAGTACTGACACAAGCTAGTGGAGAAGACTTGGACCATCCTATCACGTTTGCAATCAAAAGGTTATACAAGGCATAAAAGAACTATTCCACCATCGAGCGTGAAGGGTTAGCCATGGTGTATGCGCTCCAGCAGTTTAGACACTACATGCTGGGAGGCCATTTTAAGATGTATACAGATCACTCCACGCTGAAGTACCTGGTCAATAAGCTTGTGTTGGGGGAAGAATCTACAGATGGCTGTTATTGTTCTAGGAATATGATTTTGAAGTTATTGTGAAGCCTGTATGACTGAATGCGGGACGAGACCATCTATCGTGCATAGAAACAGGGGAAAAGCCCACTAATTTGGAGGAGGGATTGCTTGATGCATAGCTATTTGCAGTGCATGTTGTGAATGGTCATTTTGAGGATATAATAGACTTCCGAACGATAGGAACTACCCCGAAAGGATACACCATCCAATAAAAGAAGGAATTAGTGGTGCGCGCGGCATATTTTTCTGTCATTGCTGGGCATCAATACAAAATGGGGTCTGATGAGATATTGCGATGATATGTACCTGATTTTGAAAGAATCAGAATCCTCACGGACGCTCATGAGGGTGCCGCGGGAGGACTTTATGCATGGAGGGAAACCGCACAAAATATTCTACGCTCAGGGTTGTAGTGAACAACCCTCCATCAGGACTCAAAAGCATATTGCAAGGCGTGTGATCTGTGTCAAAGGATTGGTAGGCCATCGTAGAGGGATGATATGCCTTTGAATCTACAGATGATGTTGCAACCCTTTGAGAAATGGGCGATAGATTTTGTGCGACCCATTCAGCCCCAAGGAAAGACAAGAGCGAGGTACATTATCACTGTGACAGAGTATTTGACTCGTTGGGTGGAGGCACAACCTGTGAAGGATTGCACAAGCACGACTGCTGCAAAGTTCCTCTTTGAGTATGTACTGACGCGATTTGGTTGTCCAAAGATCTTGATGAGTGATCACGGTGCACACTTTCTGAACGAGACAATTAGTGCGTTGACGGAGGAATTTCAAGGATATCACCAGAAGAGCACCCCTTATCACCCAATTGCTAACAGGGTGGTGGAGGAATTCAATAAAGTGCTAGAGAACGTGCTGACCAAGGTTTGAAATTCTCAATGAAGTGATTGGGACCTACGCATACTTGCAGTACTGTGGGCTTATCGAACGACATGTAAGAAGTTGACTGGACAAACCCCCTTTAGGCTTGTCTATGGTGTTGAAGCGGTAATGCCTATGGAATATATTGTGCCTATTCTGTGCATATCAGTGCTCACAGGTATGACGGATCATGGAGCCCTGGAGGAAAGGCTCACACAGCTGGATGAGCTTGAGGAAGAGAGATTTCTAGTGGGATTTCACCAATAGGTCCAAAAGTAGGGCGAAAAATCCTGGCATGATTGACACATTAAGCTGCACACCTTTAAGGTAAATGACCTGGTTTTGTTATATGATAGTAAGTTTGATAAATTTCTAGGGAAGTTCAGGATGCACTGGTTAGGGCCCTATGTCATTAAGGAAATTACTAACGGAGGAGCGGTACAGCTGGTCAAATTGAAAGGAGATCCCTTCCCAGGAAAGGTGAATGGTACTCGATTGAAGCCATACACCAGCGGTCCACCTATGTGACTAGATGAAGGTAGCACAGTCTTAGTGCTCTAGGCAGCTGAAAGGAGGCACGGGACTATAAACTACACTGCCCGGGTTGGGGAGTTGGGCGATTGGAGAATTGTGTGAAGTAGGGAAGTGTCACATAATTCACAGCAACACAAAGGGAGTTGCGCTATCCAGGGAGAAATCATGTAGGTCAGTCGGAAAGTGGCTGTTAAAGTCACTATTCATGATTTGACGGTAGAAATGCGGCCAAATGGAGCGGGCGGCTGACATTTAAGACGAAATTTATGGCTCAAATCTTCGAAAATCTGCCGCCAATCCGGGATTAATGGACTGAATTTGGGGGGAACAGTTGGATTTGAATTCAAAATTCCCTAAAAATTACAAGTGGTTGTCTAGCGAAAAACACTTGGCATTTTGAGAATTGAGTTGTTGAGCTTTCAGGCACTCATGAACCGAGAATGCTTCGAGGCTTTGAAAGAGACTCTTGCATTTGAAAACTTACTAGAGACGTCACAAGTACTGTTGGAAAGCGTTATGTCGGCACCCATAGAAACTATAAATACCAAATAAATAGTAGAGGAGTCCATGCCGGAAATGGATATAGAGGCAGAGGAAGTTGCTCTAGCAGTGGTCGAAGTATTGGCAGAGGTCCCTAAATCTTCGACGACATTGAGACCAAAGCTGACCACCACCAAGGAGACCTCAAAGGATAAAAAGGGCAAGCAACCTTCTATACTGGTGTGCGCATCACCAAGGAGAAAGCCACTGAAGCCCACCGCACAGGAGAAGGGAAAAGCTATAAATTTGGAGTCGGAGGAGGAAGACATTGAAGACATCCCGATGGACGATGAGGATGTGGGAGTCGAAGTAGAGGAGGTTGAAACCCAGGGTGCAGACCCTATTACTCAGTTTCCGGAGTACGTACCTCCACGCAAGCCCAATACCAAGGTGCCGAAGGACATCGATGAGAGTAAGACTCCCCTGCAAACCCCTCTACTGCCGGATGAAATTGATTTCGACCGACCACGCTTGGCATGAGTGCCACTGCTGAAACTTGAAGACTGGGACTTGGCCGATCACAAGAAGTTCCCACACCTAGCGACCAAGCAGTTGATGCACCATATCATTGATACGAGCTCTAGAATGATAGCATTGGAGCTGCAATGGTGGCTTCAAGGAGTAGACAAGGCAGGGTTGCTCAACTTGCTTTGGGTGCCACACTACAACCACACCTTGGTGACAGTTTTGGTTATCAAAAAATTGTTGTGCTTGGTGCATGATGGGTGTCTATGGCTGGAGGAGCCAATACCCATCATAGATAGGCTGATTGACAAGATAACTTGATTGCCATATACAGGTGAGAATCTGGCCATGATATTTGGTGCAAAAGGTGGCGAATAGGATCTCGTAGAGTCTATGAAGGAAAAATTTAAGCTAGTGAAGAAACTACGCGGATATGCTATATCCAGCATTTGTGACCCTGCGATGAAGGTAGCCATGCAGATCCTCACACGGAAAGTGATGAGGAAGTGTCACGCCGATGAGGTGTCGGTTCCTATCATCTTACTAGCAACACAGTGCACTGAAGGAGTCCAGTTCAAATGGTCAGACTACCTTCGCGGAGAGTTCTTGGAGAACTACTGCGAAGCATAGGAGCTCAAAAAGACATTCCACTATGTGTGTCTCTTGTTGTCAATTGCGCTGGTAGCATGGGAGCTGCCAGAGGACAACTAGATCCCTTATGTCGCTCCAGACCTCCCAGAAGCAGCAAAGTACGCTTCACTGTGGGTGACCAAGGACACACAACGAGTTAAGGACAACAAGATCTTATAGATCTTAATGGAGATGAACATTCGCATGGCTATCAATCACAAATAGCGATTGTTGCCTACAATGTACGCCAACCTGCAGGGCTACGCTAAATTTAAAGTAGATTTCCATCGAGTATCCATCAGGGTGCGGAAGGACCTTACGCAGAAATGGTATGACTTGCCTTATCTGGAAAAAGATGATGCCATTGATGAGGTGCTTGATCAATGGCCGACAGAGTGGCGTACTACCACAAACTTAGTGATGGGTGGGAGCAAGTCCACCACGCAGAAGAAGAAGGAGGAGGACAAGATTAAGATGGTACAACTAGCTGAAAAGAGGAAAAAGGAGGTTGCTGATAAGGCCTAGGCAGAGCGCGAGGCCGTGGAGCAGACATGGAAGTAGACAGGTGGGACAAAGAGGGTCTCTAACAAAGGTGAAATGTCGCCTTCACCTGAGACAGAGGAGGATACATAACATCACGACACGGACCCTTAAGATACGTCTGCCTACATCAAGTGCCTAAGGGATATGGAGAAAGGAGGGCCCAGGAAGAAATCAAAGGCAACCAAGACCTCACTGGACCCCATCACATTAATAGAGGGCGACTTGCATGATATCGGTGACACAGTGAGGGATGTCACCGCGGAGGCCCTGCAACAACAGATCATCTTGGGGGCTATCCAGACAAGGTTGTAGGAACTGCAGACCCACGCGTTGCAGGTTGGCACGGTGTCTACCAGCCTGGTTATCAGCACTTCAGAAGCTGTTGATATGCTGCGTGCGAATGCCTCTAGTGCGATAGTGCTCCCTGATGGAGCATTGACCACTAAGAAAGAGGCTGTCAGGCCCACTGTTAGCACCCTAAAGGGAGTAGGGTTGAACCTCGTAGCACTCCCGCGAGAAGCACTCCACCTCTTACAGGATGGAGTCATTGCAGAGTTGAGGGCCCTAGAGCACTGCACCCTCTAGGTGATCAGTGAACAGTGGATCAACAATGAGTAGCAGATTGCACTACAGAGGGATGCTGCCATTTCCACTTAGACCAAGGCGACCAATCAGAGCAAGCGCATTATGCAGGTCATTGAGGAGGCATGTAGAATGGTCCCATAATTGGCCATTCCGGAGGAGGAGCTAGTCGAGGTACGCATCTGCAAGATGGCCACATGGGTGCACAACACTCGTACTGAGATGGCGCGGGTTCAGTTGGAGTTGAACCAATAAATCATGGAGTTACAGTTGAAGGCCCAACCTTCAATGCTGCTAGAAGTAAAGGAGCAGTGGGCGATCGCTGTCACAGAAGCAGTAGCGATAGTGGACAGTGCAGTGGTAGACTGCACACAATTGTTTGAGCAGTCATTTGAGGTCCTGACTAGCTTGCAGGAGGACTCCAATGTACAACGGCTAGAGACAGAAGTATGTGAGCTACAATAGTGCTATGATGAGGTTAAGGGCACAATGCGAACTGACGTGCTGACACAGAGACTAGCCAAGCTGCAGGAGGACAAGCAGCTAAAGGAACAGGTGGATGCAGCGCTGCACAAGGAAGCAATACTTAAGGCAAGACTGAAGCCCTAGCTGGATGAGGCTTACACCATGATAGGATCTATCGAAGGCAAGCTTACGTCTCTGCAAGCAACACAACAAAAGCTTCAGGTCGACAACGTAGGAGTAGTGACCGAGCAGATGGTCGAAGATGCCAAGCAAGCTGCAGCTCAGTGCACAACCAAGGTTGCGGTCATATGAGTTGAGCTGGAAGGGCTTTGCACAAAGATCTTCAAGCCTGCTGAGTGACTCGAGGGCAAGTCATGATATTTGTGTTGGGGGCTTGTTGGGTACGGGATCCCCCAAAGGACAGTTTTGGGGCTAAAATCCCATGGTTTTGTCAAATTTTGTAATAAACTTGTAAAGAATCTGCATTTTGTGGTCATAGAGCATGAACGTATCATAAAGGGTTGTCTGCCCTTAGTTTTGTAAAGTAAATTCGACTGTAAAAGATCTACCCATGGTCGATGGACCATGGGATTGTATAAAAAAGAGCTAAGCTCTAAGTAGTTGAGAGACACAAAGTGTAATGAATAAGATAGTCATAGCTCTGATGTAAGAAGTCTAAGTTTTAGGTTGTAGTGTAGGTAGAGGCTCTGCAGCTGAGTGCGCAAAGGCCTAGGGTAGAAGTCCGCAGCTGAGTGCGTGGACCCCTGCAGCTGTGTGCGTAGGGTGGATAAAGTCTGTAATCACTTGGAGATATCAATAAAGAGAAGTATTCTAAAAATTCTGTGTCTTTGTTCCGATTAATGCATCTTGTCATATTATGTATGAATTTCCTTTATAATGCTTATGTGATGCGTGAATGTGTATAATTATGTTGGATAACTGAACGCAAATAAGAATATCTGCTTATGCAGTGCTAACTGTGATTTCTTAATAAGATAGGTAAGACTCTTAAGATAACTTGACAATCTGAGCAATACGCTACCTTAGCAGTGCGAAAGTGTCTGAATCGAAGGTCAAGGCTGCGTGAAGGTTAGTCGTACCCTTTCACGGAGGTATCATAGGGAGGAATACGGGGTTAGGTAGACAGAGCCCTAGAACTAAGTGACCTATGCGAAGGTAGGAATAGAAGGAATAAAACTACATCACGACCATCTCAAGGTGTGGAAACTTGGTTCCAACATCCCCCCATATTGCTTTGGGTGAGACTTCGGTCCGCACTCCACGGGCTGATGCCGAAATGGCCAGTAGTGTAGGTATTTTTTTGGCTAATTAACGCTGAACCTGGGTCAGGCCCCCACAAGCCAACAAAGTCATTACCTTTGGGAGGAGTCAACAACTCTCGTGACCCCTTGTTAGTCTTGTTGTCCAATAAAAGTGCTCCACATCACCTACAAATTTCACACGTCGCTAGCTTTACATGTCATCTTGGCTTTGAGTCACCCCAAATATTCCACTTGATGCACAAAGGTTTTCCTTCATGTAGACAAATTTTGGTATGTGAATATTTCCGTCAATCACCACCCTCAATTTCTATCTATGTGTTCCTCGACTTCAGTCATTTCAATGACACACATACCTTTTTCCGCTTTACTCCTTATTTTCCAATATGCTAGGTCCACCAGATCCCAACACACTCCATGTCACCGACTCCTCCACATCATCTCGATTCCTATCATCCCGACACTTCCCTCACTTAAAATTCTTTTAACCTTCTAGGGAAAGAATTCCTGGGACACATCACCCCAAGCCTATTTCTTGATGATTAATTTTTGACATAAATTGGATTCCATCTCCTAGCTCCTATCAAGTGATGGACTTCTAAAGAAAGGTAAAATGAATAACTGCTTAGCTCCTTTTCCTATGTATTTCAATCAAAGTCCTGTTAAAAATCTAAATGCAATATTTTACAAAGACTAGTATGTCAATGTAGGCATCTCTGTCGTCGATCTCAAATCCTTAAGGGTTCTGCCACAAGATTATATAGTCCATTATATGGACATGAATGCTTCTGTCTTAGTTACAAGGATTAAACAAAACATGGCCACAACACAATACCCTATAATATCAATAACGTACAAGAACACGTTCACACACACACACATATATATATGAGGTTGCAAAAGCATTGGTTTGGCATTTAATTCGATCACTCTTACTCCACACACACTACCTTTTTTATTAAATTAAAATAATGAATAAATACAACAACGGGAAGTATTCCAGATCCATGAATAGTGGATTAGATGCCCCATTTTGGCTTCAAACAAAACCTCTTGAACTTCCTCAATCCTCTCTTAACAAATTCCTAATAATAATATATTAAATGGTAAACAATAATTCTATTAATCTAAACAAATACACACTTTGAGGAACCAAATCCTCTCGTAAAAAAGGTTGACCTTCTTCGGTCAATTAAGTTTTACGATGCTCATGCATCATACTCCCAAGGAACAATTTTTCATGATCTTCTGATCATGAGTCTTTTGCTGCTAAAGTCCTCAGGACCCCAAATTTTATGTTGTAGCCTACCATTTTTTTTTACTTTTATGTTATTAATCTGTTACTTCTTGCAACCGTCCAGGATCCCAAACTTGATTTTGATTTTGTGTAGTCCCCCTGCTCTAGCTTCCATTATCAATAATTTGCCCTTAGGTGCAATGATTAGTACTACTCATACACTTGAGAGCCCTTATCCTCGATTTGGCTCCTTTCACTTCTGCCTGCTTTTGACTGCTGCCTATTTGAATTGGACACATCACACATTGATAAAACATTTGGAAATTACACCAATGGTTTCTTAAGGTTCCAAATTATTCAAATTCCTTCTCCTTGAATCCATTGTCGGCTGCTCTAATTTGTACTTCTATCATCTTCTATTGTATATAAATTGTTTCCTTTAATTCCTTAATTTTTCTTGACGTCCACATATTCACTATCTCAAGTGGGATGATTCCATAGTAAAAATCCACCATATGCTATCCTTTTACATCAACAAATTCAAAATTTTTCCAATAATTCATTGTATTCATGTTGTATTCAATTTCCTTTTTACCTTCTTCAACAATACCTAGATCTTTACTTCCTTGTTGATATAATGACACAATCTGGTTACATACAATAACTTAGCATTTCTGGTGATCTCTCTTCATTTCAACAACATCAAATGTGAGAGTTGTAGGAACTCATATTCTATCATTCCAAGCATCAACTTTTGGATTGTCTCCGTCTTCAAAACCTCTTAGATTATATTCATCTACACAAGTAATTACATCTCCAAAAACATTATGCAAATTACAATTAACTTAAAATTTTAAAATTTAGAACCAAATTGTACTTTGCATTGATCTCCTCCTTCAAATTATATGAATTTTCATGCTACTGATATGTACATGATACACTAAAATTTTCATGTCCTTTCACTATTATCTTCTCTTCCATAGTTGCATTGGTGCACCCCACTATCAACCATCTCACATTTATATAGTCTAAGTCATTTCCAAGCCAAATGACTCCCTTCATGCCTTCATTTCTGTCAAATTTATTTTGGCTACCTTCAAATTTTTCTCCTTGTGCCCATATTGTTTTTAAACTATCTCTTTGACACCTGTCAACCTGTAAAACTTTATGTTCTTCATAAAAAAAAAAAAAACATATGGATTATTATACCATTTGTTTCCTTGAAGCAATTTCTTCCATTAAGCTATCAACATATGATGTGTGAGAGTTACAAGAGTTCTCTCCTACTTCCCTTCACAAATATTCAAGGTATCTAACTGTTGGAAAACTCCACCACAAGGATCCATCCATTGTCCATTTTGTTTAAAAGGATTACTCCATCCTTTGTTTACAAAATCCTTTTGTTGATTTGGTGTCTCTCCAAACTCAATTAGTCCAGAAAGTTTTGTTTTCATCTTTTTCTCTTGGAAATAATTATTTCTTAGAATCCTATTATTGTATTTAAAAACAATCATTTGACCACCTTCTGTTAACACATATTCACATTCATTTAACAAAATAGAATCTACTACAGGTGAATTTATTACTTTAATGTCTCCATACTTACTTCCAGGCTATTGTAACGCCTCTTCTAATAACTCTGGTCCTCCACTTAAATCCTTAGACATTTACTCTGAGTACTTCATCTCATCCTCAACCATTTTTTTCTTAGCTTCAAATATGTTTCGTTCTTTTTTCTAATCATTCTCAACAAATGTATAGTTTAATATTTCTTCATAAACATGAGTTCTTTCTCCATCTTTTGTGATTTCCTGACCATACTAAACATCATTATTACTATTGCACAAAACAACTTCATGTTTTTCATCACCCATATCATTGCTTTGGCCTATTTTTATTTCCTTGTAACAACCCTCAAACGTTATACTCCTGCCTTTCTGACTTGTATGAGACATTGATGCCTCTTCTTTCATAACACATTCTTAATAGTCTTCTCATCCTTATCTTCTTGTATTCTTCTTTGAGCTTCCTCAAATACTTTGAGCTAAGTTCCTTTGACCATCTCTTGATTCACTATATTCACATTTTCCTAATTCACAATTCTGCAAAACATATGTCTTCTCCTCTCTTTCCAATCTCCAATTGTTTCCAAAACTTGAAAAACTCTCTAAAAAATGATTAAAAATAGACTTAGCAAAAGAAAATGAAACCAATTAAGTATACCTATGAGTTTCCTTTTACAAACTTGAAGAGCTCCATCCTGAAATTCTTCATGATTTTCTTCAATGTTGTCCCCATAAATTATTGTTGAATTCCCTTCTCTTGTGATATTCTTTCGAGACTGTTCATATTCTAACTCTGCTAACTCTGGCTGTTCTCCATAGACAATCTTTTTCCTTTGTGAAGTTTCTACTTGTTCTGCCATCTTTGACATTTGTTCAGCTCCATTATATTTGGTACTTGCAAATTCACACTCGCAAAAATAATTAAAACTAAAACCATGATACCCTTTAGTCTATGAATATGTCTCTAGCATTCTTCTCTTCATTTCATCATCGTTTTCTTCTTCTCCAAAAATTGGTCCTTTCTCTAGTTCACAAATGGATTCTCTCATCTCGCACTCAGCTTCCATGAGTGCCTCCTCTCTCTCTCTTCTCTGCATTAACTTCTCAACAAATAAATCCTTGAAAAACCACTTGAACTTTTTCCCTACGTACAATCCATGTCTCAATTATTTTGTGATTCCTTTCTATAGCAACTTCTTCAGGCTATTAAGTTTTTCCTTTATCTCAACCATCTATTTATCAAATTATTCATCACTCGTTTTCTTCTTTTCCTTTCCAACTATCCTTGCATCCCCTTTCTTATCGATATGACTTCCTCCTAAAATTTTCCTTTGAATTCCTATACTCATCTTCATCTTCTCTTCTGTGAACTTATCCATGCCCAATATGAGCTGCAACCAAGCCTTCTCTTGTAGCAAGCCTATGTTACTGCTACCAATACCTCACCAAACTTCCTCCTAAGCTTAGACTTTTGGTACTACTTGTTCTTTCCTCTAGAACCCTATAAGCACTTTGTTTCTCTCCTCTAGCTTATGCATTTTTCTCACAATCTTATTCTCTAGATAACTTCCATTGCTTCTTTACTTTCAAACTCCAATAAAATTCTTAGAACATTCCTTTCTACAATTTTTTCTGCCACTAACTCTAATTTAGGAGCTTTACTTGGAAACTTCCTCTTTTGTCACAACTTCCTAGATGTAAATATTTCCACTGTGTTCTTTTTTTCTACTGCTACCTGTTTCAAGACTTCCAAATTAGTTGAAAACAAAAATAATTACCTGTCATCCAATTTATTTGATCACTATTGCAATCTCTTAGTTCTTACTACAAGTCTATCTCTATCAATTGTCTTGCTTCTCAAGCATCACCTCGTACTCTGCTTCACTTGTTTCATTCCACTCCAAACATGTGGTTGGTTCTTCCTCTAAAACTAACGTTCCCATCCCATAAACTTCGCACCATTATAAAAACTTTGCATACCTTGACTTGATTTAGCAATGAAAATCAAATCAAAAGATTGTTGCTATAATATTTTTCTTCAATTCCAAAGAATTCAATTGAGAAGGTTATCCCACTTCGATACCGCTAATGATGCAGGCCTAGAGCTTAAGTATATATATTTAATCCAATTTGAATATAGACCGTCAAGTTCACTTTGGAAACACTACAACTAAGAACTTCCATTATATACCCCCAAAGCCAATATATATATATATATTCAAGAATTGAAGGGGCTTACCTTATATTATGTAGAATTTCCCACTGTAGATCAATAGATTATGCAATATACTAAAGAAAAATACAAGATCTACTTCTACAACAAACTTGCGGAAGCTTAATCGAATTTGAGCAAGATCAAATAGAACACATATAACAGATGAAGAGAAAGCAATCACACATGAACACAAAATAATACTCTGGGGAAAGCCTCAACTAAAAAACTCTGATCTCTGTATTGTCATACAAGTGGAAATATGTTCATATTACACAAAGAATCAGCTCACAAGTTATCCTGCTCTCGGTACAATCAAACAATACAACTCACAGACTGAATAAACACAAGATATTCCTTCTCTCATCCCTCCAAGCCTCCTATTTCCTTGCGCAGTTTTCCTTGGGGTCCAATGCTGCCACCTATGTGAATTAGCCTCATCACACGCTCACCAAACCCAAAAGTAACTGCGCAATCTCCAAGGAATGAATTCCTTCTGCATGCAAGAGATATCCTCCATGGAATATTCCTGCAACTGATAGTACACTGTCCCATCATCTGATCTCCATTGGGTCTCTGTCTGAACTGACATGCATGAGTTATTTATGAGAGAATATTCAGTTATCTGAAGTGCAGCAGTTACATGAATGCATGCATTAACTAACTGAACTCACAATTAGTTTAACAAACTATTTGAACTAATCTAACTGGACTTAACTCAGTTAACTGAGATAACTAATTACAACTCATCCTTCTCTCTTTAACTAAGGGATAAATTCCTCAATCAATGGGATAACTGTTGCATGTCCTCACATAGACTTCATGTTTGATTTTCTCCAACTAATTAACTCAAGATGAATTAATTAATTATTAATCAAACAACTGCTAAGAACAAATTCGAATTTTACTTCTCAATTTTAGTTCAAGGACTAACTAAAATAGGAAGGTATCCCGAAATTCTATTTATGGTAGTGCTATTTTTAGCACTTCTATATTTAGCATTTCTTGTTGATATTTCCAACACTCCCTCTCAATAGGAAAGGGATTATTAGTAACCCCAATCCTGTCTCTATGGAAATCAAACTTGCATTTTGACAATGCCTTAGTCAAAATATCTGCATCCTCTTCCTCGGTTGAAACATACAACAACAACATGATCCTCTTGACCACACAGTCTCGAAGATGGTGATACCAGATATCAATGTGCTTGGACCTGCCATGAAAAACTAGATTCTCAGAGAGTTTGATACGACTCTAATTATCACAGTAGATCACAGTTGGATCCATCCTCGAACCAAACAAACCCACTAGAATCTTCCACATCCAAATGGCCTCACATGCAGCCTGACTAGCAGCCATGTATTCAGCATTTGCTGAGCTAAGTGTAACTAGCCTTTGTTTCCTGCTGTAACAGGAAACTATAGTTGAACCAAGGTTGAATATTCCTGCAGAAATGCTCTTCTAATCTGATGGACTCCCTGCCCAATCCACATCTGTGAAGCCCTGAAGCTTCACTCCCTCTATCCATATGTACCACAATCCAAAATGAGATGTGCCTTTGAGGTATCTTAGCACATGCTTCGCTACCTTCCAAAACAACTTGGTAGGTTGAACCATAACTTGACTCAGCTGGTTCACCGCAAAGAATAAGTCTGGTTGTGTGTTCACTAGATACATAAGTGAACCCACAAGCTACCAATAAACAATAGCAACTACTACCTCACCTGAAGTAGCATCCTCCTTCCTCCAGTCCCCAGCTAGAGGAGTCTACATGGGCTTGCACTTCTCCATGTGAAAGCACCTGAGTATCTCATTGGCATACTTGCCTTGAGACACAAATACTTCCCCATCTTTCTGCCACACCTCGATGCCTAGAAATTAGTGCATAAGACCCATGTCTTTCATCTCGAACTCTCTTGCAAGGTCCTCCTTGCAAGACTTGATCAATTGATCTTCACCTGTAGAATTGAGGCTTCTGTGATCCATCATAGTGGTAAGAAGAGCTTCGGCGTAAATCACATGAAAAATACCTTTGTCGACGCGTTTCGAACCAACTAGTGTGGAACCACACTAGTTGGTTCGAAACACGTTGACAATGATCTTCACCTGTCAAAATTAGATCATCCACATAAAGAACAATGATCAATGGCTTACCTTCTACCATGATGTGGTAAAGGTTCGCATTTGATTCACTCTTGGTGAAGCCCAACCCAGTGTAATAGCTGTCGATCCTGGTGTACCAAGCACGGGGTGCTTGCTTCAACCCATATAAAGCCCTCTTGAGTTGGCACACATGTGACTCACGATCGAAGGTTTCAAAACCTTTTGGTTGCTCAATGTACACCTCTTCCTCAATCTTCCCATTGAGGAATGCGGTCTTCACATCCATCTAATGGATCTTCCAACCCATCTGAGCTGATAGTGCCAACATCGATCTGATAGATGAGTACCTTTCTACAGGAGAAAATGTCTCATCGTAGTCGATCCCCTCGACCTGTGAGAAACCACGGGCAACAAACCTTGCCTTATGTTTCTCAACACTGCCATTAGCCACCTTATTTACCTTGTAAAGCCATCTGGAACTCACCACTGACTTGTCTTGAGGTCTTGGGACAACATCCCATACACTGGTCCGAATGATAGATTTGTACTCCTCTACCATTGCATAAACCCAGACTGGTTGCTACACTACCTTCTCAAATGAAGAAGGTTCGGACTCTACACACTCCCCAACTAGGGCCATGTACCTAATGTACCGCTCGGGTGACCTCCTCTGTCTGCACTGAGAAGATGGTTGTCCCACATTCTCTCGCACATCCAACATCAACCTGTCAGCTTCCCTTAAGTGTTTCCACCCATCTCTGGAAGACTCAGCATGAGTGGATGTCTCCACTCATGGATCCTCTGCATGTGGCTGCTCCGCATCAATCTGAGGCTCCTCCTCCTCAGGAACTAAAAGTTCCTCCTCTGCATGCAACTTGAGCTCCCTCTCAAGTGATACTCGCATGGCTTTCTGCTCATTGAACTTCAGATCTTTGCGTAACACTGTCCTCTGTTTGGTAGGCAGGTACACCCGATAGTTGTGAGGTGTATCAGTGTACCCCATAGGTATTCCCAACTCAGTTGTTGGATCTAGCTTCCTCCGAGCATCTTTGGTCACATGGCAATAAATCAATGATCCAAAGATCCTGAAGTGACTCACATCTGGCCACTTCTCGGAAAAGGCCTCCATAAGTGTCTTCATCCCCAGTATATGGTGTGGGCTTATGTTCTGCAAGTATACTGATGTATTGCATGCCTCAGCCCACAAATGCAGTGGTAGGCTTTGGTCATGTAACATCGCTCGAGCTGCTCCCACAATCGATATGTTCTTCCTTTCGGCCACCCCATTTTGCTGTGGGTTATGGATGTCGTCAACTCCCGTTTAATTCCTTCTACAACGCAGAAGTTTTTAAACTGTTAGGAGACATACACTTCACCATTGTCACTACGCAAGGCTTTTATTTTATTTCCAGATACTTTCTCTTCCAAGGCTTTAAACTCACAAAACCTCAAGAAGGTCTGATCCTTCTTTTACATAAAGTAGATCCAGCATCTATGAGAAAAATCATCAATAAAAATAACATAGTACCTTTGTTTAGCAATGGAGGCTGTAGAGAATGGTCCACAAACATCTGTGTGAACTCACTCCAGGATTGCTCCAGCTCTACTATCTCGATCCTGAAAGGAAGGTTTCACATACTTACCCAAGCTACAACCTTTGCATGTATTCGTCTACTCCAGTTTTCCCTTGGGAAGTCTGGTAGAAATTTGTTGCATGATCTTCAAGGCCCCATGGTGCAAGTGGCCCAATCTTCTATGCCATAGCTCGCCAACATCTTGGATTTGCACCACCTCTGCTTTGGAACTTAGTGCAGCATAGTCGTTTACCTCCAGCTTGTAGAGATTCTTAACTTGAATCCCAATCCTCTTTGTGTTGGCATTATGATACAAGTGTTGTCCTTGATGGCAAATCACTCAGATGAAAGATCACAATACAACAAGTTAACAACAAAGAATTATAGATCATACTACAAAGAATGAAGAAAGATAGGTATACGCAGATTCACCTTGACCAAGGGGTCTATAGATGCAGGTTCACTGAACACAAGTAGCGTATACATACACATGCACTTTCACAGAAGGAAAAGCGCGTATATCTTGGAAAACTAAGTTTTTGGTCCAAGGTATTTTGATCCATGGTATTGGTCCAAGGTATCTGGTCTGAGGTGAATACCCTAGGTATTTGGTCCAAGGTATTGGTCCTAAGTGGTTTTGGTCCATGGTATTGAGAAATTCTTAAAACTATAAAAGGAGGAGAAGCTCATTAGGCCCCCTCATGCTCTCCCCAGGTTGGTGACATACATGCTGCTCCTACAAGAGGTTTTCTATCAGATGACTACAAGTTTCTCTAAAACAATGAACAAAGGAAATCAAAATCCTCGACCCTCCTTCCATTTGACTATTGAAGCATAAGCCCTCAAGATCTTCAAGGAGGTCGAAGCCAAAGCTGAAGAAATGAAATGATTCTTCTTTGTGGATTTGGGTTATCATTGGTATGATCCAAAGGGGATTGTGGCAACACATTGCAAGAAAGTAGGTTTCAATTGGTCATATGTCCACAACAAGCATAACCATGAATATAAAGTAAGAAATTGGTATAATGTTGTCAGGGAAATAGGGCCAAGTGAGCATCAAGTAAAGGAGGATGAGTAGGCTGAACATTCTTAAGAAAACATAAGCCTACAAACCTGTAGGTTTTAACCTTGTACAAAAATTACCTGCATACGAATTCTAAAAGACAGAAAACCAGAAAATAAACAATGGCAAGAATATAAAAAAAATACATAGAGATTTCCCTT